>CM039484.1:28245201-28300496 GCA_022433065.1 Begonia loranthoides
AATCTCTAGTGCCTCCTCAAGCTTCAAAGCATCAGTTATGTGTTTCCAGACAGACGGTCATTGCTCCATACGATCGTTTCAACGTCTACGATCGACTGCCGTCATACACTGATCAACCGTAATTTCATTTTCTAGATTACCGGTCGATCATCATCTTGTGCCCGATTTTTCTACTAAATACCCTATAAATACACTTTGAATTTCATAGAAGATGAGGAGGAGGCGCGACTCTCTAATCTCTAGTGCCTCCTCAAGCTTCAAAGCATCAGTTATGTGTTTCCAGACAGACGGTCATTGCTCCATACGATCGTTTCAACGTCTACGATCGACTGCCGTCATACACTGATCAACCGTAATTTCATTTTCTAGATTACCGGTCGATCATCATCTTGTTGACGATCGACCGCCACACCAATTTCAGGTGGCCAAGATCGACCGCGAATTCAAATTCACAGTGACTGGTCGCTCAGCAACAAAATGGACACTTGACCGCATCACATTATAATCCTTTATTTCCTAATATAATTATAAATAACCACAACTCAACAATTCTAATATACTCTAAATATTAAAAACATTATCATTCACAATGTTATCAACTACAAAGAGCGACAATTTTCCTATGACCAAACATTACATTTTACTTAATCAAAGTTCTACACATAGTTGAGTTTCTCAGGTATTACACATACGGTGAAATGGATATGTGAATTAGAATATTGTGGTATCTAGATTATGATTTCCAATGTTATGAGTTTAGACATATTCATTATGTGCATCAAATGCTTCCTTCATATAGGGGAATTATTCGAGATAGATATGAATTAGAAATGTCTAGAGATGGTTTGAAATTAGACATACATTACAAATGTTTAGATAGCTTGGGGTTAGATATGCATTAGAGATATCTAGCGTTGGTGATAGTTAAACCATAGAAAAACATAAGACGTGATTGAGATTAGACATTAATTAGAAATATCTAGATAGTTTGGAGTAAACGTACATTATAAATGTCTACATAGTGTTGTTATAAATAAACCAGTAAAGAGTATAAGATTCATGATATAGATAATCATGTTAGATATAAGAATGATATATATGGAGTAAATTATTCATGAAGTGGCAATGCTCAAAAAAGTATAGCACATGAAATCTGTGAGAGATGTATTTAATATATATATATATATGTGTGTGTGTGTGTTTGTGTGTGTGTGTGTGTGTGTGAAAGGTAGATTATGATTACCTAAATCATAGGCGTAATGATTTATACATACGCACTAAATACTTTTTACATAAAGAGGTGGAACACAAATATAATGTTAATAAGAAATATTTAGAAATTTAGATAATATAAATTATAGGGTATGAGATCATGAGTGTTGATAAAAAATTAATGTTGAAGATAAGAATGTGAGGACTAATCATATAGGGTTTAGTTGTAATGTTCCAAATCTTCCCAGTACAATATTTTTTGCTTTTGACCAAAACCCGTATGATTTTGTTCTTGGGGTTAGCCTAAAACATATTGTACTAGGTAGGGAGGAGAACCCTACTTATAAACCGTATATTTTCCACTCTTCCAAGTAATGTGAGATTGTACACCTCCACTACTATGGGTCTGACCCACACTTGGGTCATCCTTGCCTTTATAAGGCTGGTTGTCACAATCTTTCCCCATTGGGAGCCCGAAATCCTCATTGGCCACACTTCAAGTTGGGCTTTTGGCGCTGATACTATTTGTAACATCATCAATCCTCCTAGTACAATATTTTCCTCTTTGAGCCAAATCCCTCACAGTTTTGTTCTTGGGGTTAGCCTAAAACGCGTTGTACTAGGTATGGAGGAGAACCCTACTTATAAACTATACATTTTAAACTCTCCCAAGCAATGAGGGATTGTGCACCCCCACTACTATGGCTCGAACCCACATTTGGGTCATCCTTGCCTTCAAAGGGCGGGCTGCTACATTAGTACATGGTTAGTTGTAATATTTGTATAGTTTATTGGGTCCTTAAATTAGGATTCTTACTGAGCTAAAAAAGCTCACTATTCTATTTCTCAAACTTTTCAGGAACAGGTGGTAGCAGCTCAAGGACAAAAAAGTAAATATCAATTGGACTGAAGAATAGCACAAGATAGGCCCAATAGTGTGGTTTGAGCTTTTATTTTGTAGTATTAAATTTTAGTTTGGCCTGTGTTTGTAAAATAAATTTGGATAAATTTTTGTAAACAAATAATAGTATAACTTTCCAATTTGAGTTAGATTTTATATTTATGTGGCCCAATTATACAAATGTATTTATCATTGAGTGCTTCTGCTGTGAGTTGTGAGCGTTCACCAAGCGGAGAATCTAGTTCGTGACGAAGTTTACAAGGGAATTGGGGGCCAAGTTGTGACAATCAGACTACTTAGGGTACCCTTTAATTTGATACATTGCACAAAACCAAATTGAAGACATACCACAATGAAAATTTTGATGTGAAGCAAGTCCTGAAACTACTTCATTCGATGGAGAATTAGTTGCTAATTTTCATCTGAAGTTTGGCAAGAGTTAGGAGCAGGGGACGGTTGTCTGATGATAAGATATCTGTACAGTTGTAACACATTGTTATATGTCATTCCAAGAGACTAAACCAAAGTACTAATGCATATAAAGAAAGTACATATAAACTAAAAGACTTAAAGACATCCATAGGGAGATGGAGGGATTGCTAGAGGGACTGCTGAAGGATCCACACACCTCCTCAGCTTATCCATGAGTGTCTATTGAATGACAGTGAACTCTTCAATTTGCCTACCCATTGCTTTAATTCGCTCGTTCATTTCTTCAATTCGGTTGCCATAGGCTACAACCTAAGAAGTCAGGCTCTTCAACCAGCTTACAATTTTGTTCCACCTCTCCTCAGCCATCAACATAGAGTGAGCTGACTGAGGAGGAGGTTGAACAGTATCATCCTCCACCTAATCTGAGGGCGTTGGAGGCTGTGTGACTGACGTCGAAGGGGGTAGTGCAGCCGAGTGGATGGAGGTTGTGCGCCCTTGAATACCAACTCCCCTCTAACTTTGACGATCCTCATTCAAGCCAAGGTAAGTTGATTATAGACATCCAAGGACTTTTCATTGATTCTTGGCTCATTGGAGGGAACGTTAGCCAGCTACAGTTAACAAACTTTTGAGCGAGTTAGTTATAGTGTAGGTTCTTCTTTGGGCTGATCAAGACGTCATTCATAAGATTCATAATCATGTATCCATGGTTGAATATCTTCCAGTTGTATAGCTTCTCTATCACATAGAGATCCATGTAGCTGACATGGCCTCAATGTCTATCCCAAGGCAGGATTCTATGATATATCATGTAATGGATGAATCAAGCTTTAACATTTAAGTTCTTGGATTTGGGCTTGTAGAAATTTCCAATGTCGAGATTGTAGTACAATTGTTGCAATAGTGTTAAATCTTCTCATTGTTTCATAAACAATGGATCCTTGGATATCGCTCAGTTCCTTTGTTGAGCATCCAAGTAGCTCATTTAAATCCTTGGGAGTTAACATAATCTCCCATCCAAATATATACGTCTTCAGCTCTAAGGGTTTGGTGCTCATCTTCAAATTCACAAAAAATAGTTTAACAACCCGCTCATTGTAAAATCCCTTTATCTTGCACAATCTAGCAAATCCAATGCATTCAAACATATCTTTTATCTCTAAATATGTGAACGCATGAAATTCTACTCTCCTAGCGAGAATAATAGAACGACATTTGATGTCATTGTTGTACCTATCATTGGACAATGTACGAAGTTTTTCGTAATAGAAGGCTACAAGTGTATAGTGTCAAATTTTATAGTATAATGATGATATGATTGTCGAATCCACATGGTATATGTAATTTATTAATTTTACTAAGTACTACTCTATTAATTCTAACTTTAGAGGGATAATTAAAAATTTTATTTTTTTAAAAACTAAAATAAAATAAATAACAAAATAAAACAAATCATTAATGGAAAGCTTTTAATTTAGAAAAGATTTAGAAGATTGATTTCATGAATATTTGTTATATTATTTATCAAATTCAATATTTCATAATTGAACAATTATTTATAAATCAAAAACCATAATTTGTTAAACTCTCCACTCTCGAGTGCCGAGCTAACTTTAATTTTTAAAATCTCAATTATAATATCTATATAAAAATTGTTCTTTTAGTTATTCAATAAAGTTTCATAGTTTTCTAATTGATTTCGTAAAACCCTAACACTCTATCGAGTTGTTAAACCTTTACGTAGTAATATTCATATTGTATTTAAAATTACATCTATCAAGCGTCAAACCCTAAATATAAAATCATTTAATAAGTGGCTAGCAAATTAAAAGCATGAAGAATAGAATACCACAAATGAATAATTAATTCCATCAACAGAATATTCAATCAGTCAAAATAATACTTTAAATAAACGATCAATCTCTCATCTAGAATGGGAGAGTTAGTTCAACATTATTGAAATAAAAACAATAAAAAAAATGTTGAATAGAAGGAAATCAAAGATAAGAAATAGGGGGAAGAGAAAATTCATCTCTAGATGTCACTGTAATGGTGTAACCCGAGTGTTGTCTCCTCGTCTGATGTCAAAAATTCTCCTCTCTATCACTCTCCAAGACTCACCTTGAGGTTTTCGAATATCTTTCCTTTCGTCTGATAACTTTGTATTTACAGAGCCTTATTATGGTTGCCAAAATCTAAAAAAATATCTTTCAAAATTCGTGGGATTTTGTAATTTTTGAAACTAAATTTGGTCTTGAGCCGTGACTTGAACTTCTCTAAGCTGCGTCTCAAGCTCCTTTTTGTTGTTGGGTTGCTGCATGAACTCTTTCAGACTGTGGCTTAAGTTCATTTTTTGCTCATGGGCCACGGCTTAACAACATTGAGCTACAGCTCGGATGCTGCCGTGTGACACCGATTTTGTTACATCTCGTGTTCATGTTCCGTAATTTAACCCGTATAAATATTTTTGCTTTGAAAAACACGTGTGAGGGAAAATTAGAGTATACAAAATGCAGAAGTAATCAGAGTTTAACAAAACAACAATGGAAGTCTTTTTGATTTAAAACACTACAATTCACCAGTTTAAAACATTCAAAGTAAACAACAATAACTTATTTAAAACATTATCGCAATAAAATACTACTTAAAACATTTGAAATACTTAACACATTTGAAATCCATATGCTAAGCCATAACCCACCAATGTCAACATTGCCAATAGTACAAAAGCCCCAATATGGCAACACCCCATCAGTTGTGCCCTCAATAAGCTTTATCCAATTATAGGCTCCTTATCTACATCACAAGACTTAAATTATAAGTCTAAAGCTTAGTAAGCGATAAAAATGTTTATGATGTGCTTTTTTGTAAAAACACATGTAGTTTTCGTTTTCTGTTACCTTTACCATTACCTTTATCGGTGTTGGAGATGTCAACTTGATAAGATAAAACCTACATCTCACAACATCATTACATTTATTCACGTGTATTGCATTTTCATTTAGTTCTAGCTACCCATACAAGTGTTAGAGCTGTCAACTTCACAAGGTAAACCCACATCTCTAAACACCCTTTTATGTTTATTCAATTTGTTCTGTTTCTCCATAAAGTGATGCAGAAAACCATTTTCGTATATTTTAGGAAAATAATGATGAATGAATGCACATATACAATCCTATCATATATGTCTATTTAGCATATCCTCAAAACATGATCATTCCTTAACCAAAAACATTGAACTTAATCTAATAAACACAACTATAATATAAATCAAACAATTAACAATACATCCTCGATCATTTACAATATCATAACCATTACATCTAATAAATGCAATCATCAAACAAACCCTAATTCTTGTGGTGTAGTCCCGAAGGGAAAACACATGTAATATCACTCACCTATTCCAAATTAAACACATATAGGTATCAATAATAACCCTCTAGCAAACAAATTCCCAACTTCTAATTATAAGTAAACCTGATGCGAACCACGGATATGAGAGATTCGAGACCCGACAACAATGCAGAATGTTCACAGGATGCTTTGGAGATTCAAAAAAAATAGGAGTTCGACCCGTTATCTATGGAGAGATAAGAACCGAAACTATCAAAGAAAGGAGTTTGACCCAAACCAAACTTGTTGGTTGAACCAAAACTATCAAGTTTGATCTCTTCAAGCAAGCAATTGAAAAAGATCAAGCTCTCCAAAAAGAACTCAAGAAGAGAATCACTCTCAAATTTCAAATTGTGTGTTCTTTGTTCTATGTTGTTGTCATGGGTCCTTCATTGTGTTGTAGTGAATCCATGCCCTTCATAGGTTCGTGTATCATATCATTCCCTCCCTCTTTGAAAAGATTCGTCCTCGAATCTCCGGCATCATATAAGGATAAGTCAGTGATATTAAAAGTATTGCTTACGTTACCATACCTGTCTGGTAGATCGATCTAGTAAGCATTATTGTTTATGCGCTCCAAAACTTGGAATGGTCCGTCCCCCCGTGGTTGTAGCTTATTTTTCCGCTGGCTTGCGAATCTTTCCTTTCGTAGGTGAACCCAAACCCAATCGCCGGGTTCAAATATCACTTCCTTTCATCCTTTGTTGGTATGGCGTTCGTATTGTTCATTTTTCCTTTGGATATCGTCCCGTACTTGTGCATGTATTTCTTTGACAAACTCAGCTTTTTGGAAATTTGGATAAGAAAACAAGAACAATAACGATAGATAGAAAAAAAAATTAAAGATAGTGTTTTGAATCGAAGGCAAACAAGCTCTTATACCAACTGATGCGAACCACAAATATGAGAGATCCGAGACCCGACAACAATGCAGAATGTCCACAAGACGCCTTGGAGATTCAAACGAAATAGGAGTTAGACCCATTACTATGGAAAGATAAGAACCGAAACTATCAAAGAAAGGAGCTTGACCCAAACCAAACTTGTTGGTTGAACCAAAGCTACCAAGTTTGATCTCTTCAAGCAAGCAATTGAAGAAAATCAAGCCTTCCAAAGAGAACTCAAGAGGAGAATCACTCTCAAATTTCAAGTTGTGTGTTCTTTGTTCTATGTTGTTGTCATGGGTCCTTCATTGTGTTGTAGTGAATCCATGCCCTTCATAGGTTCGTGTATCATATCAAAACCCTTGTCTAATAAAATTCCACAATCCTACAACTAAATTAATTTCAACTTAACAATGTTTAGGCCAAGATAACACCAAAAATCCAAGTGGTTGAAACTTAATAACAGATTATGCACAGAACCAATACCATCAACCAACAGAGTATAGTTTCCAATCAACCATTTCCAACATTCATTTAAAGAAGCAGCATCTATGTATAACAATCTAACATATACTAGAATCTCCTTAAACATGAACACTATACTAACCTAGCAGTGTACTGAATTTGCCAGTCAACAAGCATAAGTATATTGGCAAAACATAAAACCATGCATAGGGCAGTAACCAATTCTACACTTCATCAACCTTCAACACATACAGATCCTATCACAGCAACAATATGTAGTAGTTTTACACAAATTTCCAACTTCATGATCATAACAAAACCAGAATTATTAACAGCCATATTTTCACTAGCCTCAGGCAGTAAACTTAAACGAAACATCAAAATTCTACTATCAATAATTTTTTTTCATCCTATTATTTTTTTCAGAGAACAAACCAACCAATCAACATATTTTCATCAAAGCAGAATCGGTAGAAACCAAACTGAAGAAATCAACCATCAAACACAACGAACAACAAAATTACTAGAGTGAAGATCTGCTTACCCAAAGCATTCGAGAACAGAAAGCAGAAACTCCAACAAACAACCAGAAACGTGAAGTACTCGAGAGGCAAAAAGCTTAAACTCCAAAGACTCTTTTCCACTCATCTTCTCCTTTTTACAGGCCTTTTTTCTAATCGTTTCTCTCATACACCCTCTCGGTCTCCTTCCTTCACACTCTCTCTCCCTTCTCTCTCTCAAACTCACAGCAGTTCATCGGCTCACTTTCTGTAAAACTTCTCGCATCTCACACTTGCTCCAATTTATAAACCACAAACTTCACCCCTTCAGTGCCTTACTAAAGATGAAAAGGATGCCAAGAGGGACGCTTGATCATCCACGAAGCACCAAGCGTCAAGCCTCATCCATTTCTAGGACAGTTATGTATTTTCTGGCCGACTGTTCACATTCTGGTTGATCTAGCCCTTAGCATGATCGACCGCAAAACCATCAGAGTCGACTTTTCTCGAGTACCAGTCGATCAAGTGATCTACCGCCAAAAGTCTAGAACGTGTTTCTGCCTAAAATTCTTGAATACTAGTCGATTAACTTCTTCCCGTGATCGACCGCAAATCTGACTTTTCCAATTTTCTTTGAACTCAGACGATCAACCCTCTTTAGGTGATCAACCGCCACTCAATATTCTCAAGTTTGCTTTGCCACTGCCATTTTCGTGGTCGGCCCTATGGTTGACCAATTTCAACTACTCTAGACTCTGAATGCTTTCCTTCTTCAGTGATCGACTGCCTCCCTTTGAGGAACGATCACTGCCATTTTTCTTATCCAATTTATATATATATACACACACACACACAAATACATATATCCTTAACATAAACCACTTAGAAAATTCCAACTTAAACACAAACACATCACTAACTTCTTTTATTATCATTCCTTTTAACTCCAATTATCACCAAATAAATCTCCAATTAACTCCAATAACCTTAATCTTTCTTCTAAGCTTAATATGAACATAATCTGGGGTATCATAATTCACTTTATCCAATCACATTTATCTTTCTTCTAACCTTAATATAAACATAATCTGGGGTATTATAATTCACTTTATCCAATCACATTTATCTTTCTTCTAAGCTTAATATGAACATAATCTGGGATATCATAATTCACTTTATCCAATCACATTTCCCTTTACTAATACCTTAATCATCCAAGTCAATTCCTAATACCCCCAAAATCCTCAATAATCACCACTTACATCTTATGCTTACTATCACAAACATGATTTTCTTCCTTTTATTTCATGGTTAAAACTTCCAAAATATATTATTTTCTGTTTTTATTTCACTTGTTTTTTCTTTATCTACACTATAATTCAAAATAGGTTAAAATTACTACAAACTCAAGAATAAACATCAAACTTTGCTTAGAATTGTAATAATAACTTTAATTTTCATAGAGTTATCACACCCTCAAACTTAGCTTTTTGTTAGTCCTCGAGCATAATATGAAGAGTAATAGGAGTAGTATAAAATAAAATTCGACCATAGCTTATAGATAGCAAAAATTGAATACCTACTAAAAAAAATTAACTTATTCCCGTAGTTGTCCTGGCCAAATAGAGTTAGTTGTCACAAAGAATAACAAAATTTATAGCTCTCAATAAAGTAACAAAAGTTGCATGCATATAAAACTTCATTTTGAACATTATAACTATCTTACTCATGATACTGCGTGTGTGTGTGTGAGTAGCCCTGCACAACTTAATATTTTTCCTTAGAATAAATTTATGCAAGTAAGGACATAGTGCTCCTTATTTAAGAAAACATTGAAGTAACTATTATTTATTTATTATTATTAACTTATTTTTCAAGATTTGCAGTAGAGTTCCTCCTATGCCCTCCTTTGTTATACAGATTCCACCAATTGAGTATCCAAATAGCTCACTCAAATTTGAAAGTGGAGTGGGGAAGTGCTTAACCTTTTTTTTTAATTAATCATGATATTGCGATAGAATTCTTCTCAAGTTTCTCACTTTATTATATAATTTCCACTCACTAAGTATCCAAATGGCTCACTCAAATTGAAAGTGGAGCAGAGAGTCACAGAAACCATGAGAAGGATTATCAAAATTATTATTCACATAAATCTATTGCTAAGTTTCTAAATGGGTTGCTACTTTAGATTACGTGTTCTAAAAATAAATTTATAAATAAGATACTTATAATAAACAAGCTAAACCTATATTCATGCATCCTCTCATTATTCTTTGAGCTGCAAATAATATAATTCAAGGTATTATCATCGACAAATCCTATCTAATGAAAGATAACATCATGCTAACAGTTATATATATATAGCAGATAAATCATTAGTGATAGTCAGATATGATCGAACGAATATATGTGAATTATAGGTGATGAGTATAAAAAAAATAAAGTCAGACCCCCCTAAACTTAGCAGATTCATTGTCCCCAATGTATGATGATAAAACAATAAAAATAAAACAGAAGGAAAGAGAAGTACTACCTTATCGAGGAGAGTGTTAGTCATCCTCATCGCCTACACATGGGGAACGTGGTTGTGAATGTTGTTCAGGGGGCTGTTGTGGGAATGACATATGAGGAACATATCAGGTTGGTGGATGTGGTGTCGGTCTATGAGGTGGTCCAAATCTTCCTTGCCACATTTCCATCATTAGAATACTTTGACCAGTCATAAATGTGCAAAAATTATTTACGTCCTCAAAGTTTTTCTCCATGCGAGAAAGACGTTTATCAAAATATGTCAATTGAGAGGGAATGAACGCCTTATCTGGTGGAAGAGAACTAGAGGCACCTTAAGGGGATGAAGGAGGTGAAATATTCTGATGAGGTTCCATGTCTTCTTTAGCTTGATCCTCCCTCGATAAAATCCTATTATCGAAGAAAAATTGTGTTAACATTCTTTTGGGGTGCTGGAGCTCTTCGCGGGGCTCCACTATACGCCTGCAGCTCGACATTGGGCTGTGATGAGCGATGGGCGTCCTAATCCCCCTTGATGTTTGTTTCGGGCACTGTGTACGATGGATTGTTGAATTATGATGCCTACGTCGATAGATCTATGTGTCCAGATACAACATAAGAGAATTGCCCTATCACAAGTGACGTCTCTGAAATGTGTGATAAACATTAGTTTAGCTCCAATGAAAAATTGCCAAAATTTGACAATGCAAGGTAAAGTCTGAGCTCGAAAGGATAATGGCTCCCCATTTTCTCTTGTTGATCTGCACCATTGTGTTCCTGGTGCAACTAGTTGGATTTGAAGCAAGTCATCGACGTGAGGGTTGGATGCCAAGTATATCTAATAGTCATCATGGTCAATGGACCCGAGTTGATAGAAATTGTTGATCATATCCTTACAGAAGTTGAACCACTTTCCTCGAACATAAACTGTGTAGCTTTTGTGGAAGGCCGCATTCTCATAGAATTCTTAGACCAATGGTACTACTGTAGCCTTGGGATGCTTAACAAATGTATTCCAACCTCGATGGGTAATGTTGGCTTCAACGCCTGGTGATATACCTTTGGCTTGAAGGTGCCACTCTAGAATGAGCCCTTTGTTCACTAGTTAATTTTGAAATTTTAATGTCGCTTCTTCACAACAAATTTTTTTTATGTCATAATTGCTTGTTGAAGAAGAGGGATTCGTCCTGACCTTATGATTTTTAGGTGCCATGAGAGACCTACACAAAAACAAAATCACATAACCAGTATGCATTCCATCAAGGGTGCCCATTTCAGCTAACTATTCCAATCAACACTCATATTTTAAAATTTTGAATACGAAGCTAGTCACGAAACTAAAAAATTTCAACACAACACAAAATTATTTCAAAAATACTCTATCTTAAACTTACACATAACATTCCCAATCACCTATTATAGCGTTATAGTTCAATGAAAATCATACTTCAACAACTATATTTGCACATTTAGCATTCTTCAATCAACCATTATCAGTGGTGTGTGCAACAACTCGAGAATGACAAACAAAAACAAGAGTGACAAACCAAGAGTGACATTTGTGGTGGAACGACGATGGACGATTGAGATTCTTGACAAAAGGTGGTGTCATGGCATGGACTGGGAAAATGGAGCTCTAACGGGGTCTAGTGTTGCCGAGATTTAAAGGATTGTGAAGAGAGTCTAGGTGTTACTAAGATTGAAAGAGTTTCGGAGACAAAAATAGAGTAGAAAGCCCTAAATTCTATCAATCGAGGGCTTGAGCAGTGGCTTGACATTATTTGGGTCACGGCGCAGATGCCCTTGTTCATTTTTATTTTTGTAAACAGAGGTGTTTGGCCGCAGCTTGGAATTGCTCGGGCTGTGACTTGGAGGCCTCTTTTTTATTTTTGTATTTTTTATTTTTTTGAAAATAAATAACCTAAACAATTCCTGAAATAAATTTTACTATTCGGGTTGATTCCCTGAAAGTGTTGTGTTTTTAGTCTCAGCATAACTTGTTTTCACTCTTATGGTTTGTTGTTGAGATGGATGGTCTGACCATCCCTTGCTTCATGTTCAAAGTAGTGTTTGACCCGTTGACCATTGCCTTTAAATGTGCTCTCGTCCTTAACTTGTAGTTTTATGGCTCCGTGAGGGAAAACTTCCAATGGGCTAGACAATCGTGATTTAAGCTTGCCAGGAAATAATTTTAGATGAGAATTAAAGAGTAGAACTTGATGGCCTGACAGAAATTTGTGTTGCATGATTAGTTTATCGTGCCATTTCTTACTCCTATCTTTGTAAAATTTGGCATTCTTGTAAGCATTGTGACGAAATTCATCCATTTCATTGAGTTGTAAGAGCCTTTGCTCACCCACTGCCTTAAAATTGAATTTCAATTTTTTCACTGCCCAATATGCCTGATGGTTGAGTTCAACTGGAAGACGACATGCTTTCCCAAAAACTAGTTGATATGGTGACATTCCAATTAGTGTCTTAAAAGCTGTTCTATATGCCCATAATGCATCGTTTAATTTCTGTGACCAATCTTTTCTATTGAAACTGACAGTCTTTTCTAGGATTTGTTTTATCTCACAATTAGAAACTTCTATTTGTCCATTTGTCTATGAGTGGTACCCAAGTGCCACTTTGTGATTTACTCTGTATTTAGTGAGAAGGTTTGTGAACAATTTATTGGAAAAATATGTACATCCATCACTAATAATTGTTTGTGGGGTGCCGAATTGGGTAAAAATATTCTTTTGCATAAATTTTGTTACCACTTTCAAATCATTGGTTGATGTTGTTATCGCTTCTACCCATTTCGAGACGTAGTCAACTGCTAACAGGATATACGTGTGACTGCAAGATGCTAGAAAAGGTCCAATAAAATTAATTCCCCAGATGTCAAAAATTTCAACTTCCAAAATATTAGTTGGTGGTAACTCATGTCGTCTTGATATAGTGCCCATTCGATGACATCGATCATATGTTTTTATGAATGTGTAACTATCGTGAAAAAGTGTAGGCCAATAAAAACCAGATTGTAATAATTTTGCTGTAGTTTTTGTGAGCCCAAAGTGACCTCCATATGGGGATGAATGACATTGATTAATAATGTTTTGAATTTTGTCTCTGGTACACATCGTCTTATGATTTGGTCATGACAATGTTTGAACAGTAGGGGATCATACTATGAATCAATTTCACATCATGTAAAAATTTCTTTTTTTGATGAAATGAGAGATCGGGTGGGAGTGTCCGACACACAAGGTAATTCACATAATCTGCATACCAAGGTAGTTTTGCAATGAGTGAAAATAGTTGATCATTAGGGAATGCCTCATTGATAGATTCTTCTTCTTCTTTTTCTTATAGTTCTAGTCGAGATAGATGGTTTTTGATGATGAATGTTTAAATTTGATTATAAGTTGTTTATCATTTGGATATAATTATTATTATTATCATTTAGTTTATAATTATTCTTCATTGGAAATACCCCTTATCAAGGGTATTTATATGTACTAATATGTTGTCTAAGTCTATGTAGTTAAAGAATAGATCAATTGAACTTAGAAGCTTTAAAATGTGCAAAACGTGAAGATAGGTCGACTGGGTGGTCAACCAGTGAGACTTTAGAGTGCAAAACATATAGTAGCAGTCAACTAGAGTAGAATGGTTGTCCACTGAAATTCTTATAGAGAGCAACTAGATTCTAGAATAGGCTGAAGCGGCCGATCGGAGAAGAGGAAGCGGTCGATCAGAAATATTACAAATTGCTCTGGTTTTCTGAAGTAGTGGAAGGGTCGACCGAAAAATGGATTGTGTCAAGTGAATTCCTGAGATGTGTAGAAGCGGCCAACCAAAGAAGAAGGAGCAGGCGACTGGAATGACAAAGCTTACAATGGTAACATTCCAATGGTCGAAAAGCGGTCGATCGGACAAGAGGGTGGTCGATCGTTTAGACAGTTTCTGTATATTGAAGCACTCTAAATTGAAGTTTAACAAAGAGAGAATTGTACCGAAACACTACCAAAATCATTTCTTGATTTCTCTCAATATCTGAGTGCTAGGCCTAACTCTCTCAATCCTCAACTTGAGATTTGATATCTTTGAGAGTTAGGTTTTCTATAGTGTAATATTTACATTTCCACTATTTGTACTTAAACAGTGATCAAAAGGGTGATGTCTCACAACAGTCAACAAAGGTTAGATTGACGCTCGTGAAGATCAATCAAAGGGTGATGCCTTGGGAATAATCAAGTGTAAGGTTTGATTGGCACTCGTGAAGCCAATCATCACTAACCGGGGAGGTTAGTGAGTTAAGGATCTTCAAGTGGAAACTTTAGAGCGTAGAAGTAGACAAGTTTGCCAAATCACATGAACAAACTAGTGTCCTCTCTTTATCCTTTATCTCTTTATATTTACTATTAATTGTATGCATTGTTTGTATTAAATCACTTAGGGATACAATAATTAATATCGCACGAAAAATTTAGAATGCCTAATTCATTAGCATGAAGTGACACTTCTCCGAGTTCAGTACTAAGTTGGTATCTTGACATCTTTGTAATACGAGAGACAAGTTGTGTAGGCATGTGTCGAATGTGGATCCAAATACAGAAAGGTCATCCATGAATACTTCCATAATTTTCTCAATCATGCCATGAAAAATTGCCATCATACATCTTTGAAAGGTAGTAGGGATGTTGCATAGTCCAAATGGCATTCTTCTATATGCAAATGTGCCATAAGGGCAAGTGAACGTTGTCTTCTCTTGATCTTCTAGAGCGATAACTATTTGATTGTATCAGGATTAACCATGAAGGAAACAATAATAATCATAACCGGGTAGTCTGTCCAATATTTGGTCAATGAATGGTAAAGGGAAATGATCTTTTCTTGTGACCTTATTTAATTTTCTATAGTCAATGCAAACTCGCCACCCTGTAAGTGTCCTTGTCGGGATCAATTCATTATTATCATTTTTCACTACAGTCATTCCTCCTTTCTTAGGTACACATTGCACGAGGCTTAGCCATGGGCTATCTCATATTGCATAGATGATTTCAGCTTTTAGCAATTTTAACACTTTTGCACAGTCAACTTCTTTCATGATAGGATTTAGTCTTCTTTGATGCTCGATTGTTGGCTTGTGAGAGTCTTCCATTAGAATTTTATGGGTGCAGATTACTTGACTTATTCCTTTAATATCATCGATCATCCAACCGATTGCAGTTTTATGCTCTCTTAACACTTTGAGTAATTTTTCTTCTTCCACCTTGGTTAATGAAGATGAAACTATCACTGGTAATGACGATCCATCATTAAGAAAAACGTAGTTCAAATGTTTAGGTAGTTGTTTAAGCTTGAGTTTTACCTTTTTCTTCTCCTCTTGTGTGTTCTTGATAAGATCTTCAGTTTTTGTAAGAGTTGATTTCTCTTGTGGTGTTGATTCCAATTCAAACACTTGATCTATGATTTCAATGTCGACTATAGATTCTTGAGTGACTCAGTTAACAATGCAGTGTTTGAATGGATTAATGATTCTTTAAGCTATTAATGAATTTGTTATAAATGTCTCCAATATGTCAATTCTATTGCATGTGTATTTATCAGTTGGAAATTTTAAGGCGCAATAGATGTTGAATCTCATTTTATCATAATTTCTTCTCAAAGTCAGCTCACCTTGTTGCACATCAATTAGTGGATGCCCAGTAGATAAGAATGGTCTTCCAAGGATTAATGACATTTTGTGATCTTCTTCCATGTCCAAGACAACAAAATCAGCAGGGAATGTGAACTTATCTACTTTGATTAGCACATCTTCTAAGATACCGCGAGGATAGGTTAATGACCTATTTGCTAATTGTAGAGTAATTGTGGTTAACTTGACTTCTCCCAGCTCGATAGATAAAGACATCAAACTAATTGACTCACCCAAATCACACAAAGCTTTGTCGAATGATGAGTTCCCAATGGTGCATGGAATGGTAAAAATTCAAAGGTCCCTTAGCTTTTGAGGAAGTTTCCTTCGCAAAATGATAATGCATTCTTCAATTAACTTGACAGTCTCGAATTATTGAACTTTTCTTTTCTTTGACATCACCTCTTTCATGAATTTGGCATTTGTTCAAGTGCTTAAGCAAAAGGGATGTTGATGTGAATTTTCTTAAAAATTTCAAGAAACTTTTAGAATTGATCATCAACTTTATTCTTATGAAATCGTTGTGGGAATGGAAGTGCAGGTTGTAAAATTGGAGGGTTGTCTGGGAATCGATTTGGGTTTGGCAGCCTCTTATTAGACTAATCTTCCGTATTAGTCAAAATTTCTTCTTGTGATTCCTCTCTTCACTTTGGCAATTAGAGTTCTTTTTCGCTTCAAAGGGTTAGTACATTGCATTGCTCTCTTGAATTTTTTTTAGTGTTACTCAGAAATGCTCCCTTCTTTGGATTGCTTAAAGCACTAGCTAATTGTCTAATTTGGATTTCTCGGGACGTGATAAATGCATTCATGTTGCCTAAGTGAGTTTCGTAATTGTCAAATTGTTCATCAGGCTTCGTAAATCTTGCCCTAGTTTCCACCACGAATGTGCTTACTAAATCTTCAAGTGAGGGTTTCTTCTCATTTGTTTGATGAAAAGCATGGGGAAGAATTTGAGGGTTTTGAATGTTTTTATTGTTTGCATAACATCTCATGATTTATAAGTAATGGCTGATAATAATTAGGCAGATTATTATTTTTGAATTTGTTCTAGCCTCTATTATTTATGTATTGAACTTCTTCTCTATTTTCCTCAGGTACTATATATGATCCATTGGGATTTGATTATGATTCTCCTCCCGTTAATCCTCCTTTAGTTGTCATATTTGCAATGTGATGTGTCAATGATGACATTTGCACGCAGAGGGCTATAATGTGGTCAACCTCTAAGCATCCTACTACTTTTCTCATGTTGGATCTATCATTGGGGCATTGATATGTATTTGAGGCCATGTCTTCAAGGAAAGCGTATCCATCTTCAATAGTTCTACCCATGAGTGATCCTCCATTTGTGGCATCGACAATTGTTCTAGTTTGTCCATTCAGTCCATTATAGAGTATTTGAATTTGAATTTACAGGTAATCCAAAAAATCGTGTTGTGGACACCTCTGAAGTAAATCTTTAAATCTTTCTCAACCTTCGTATAAGGGTTCGAACTCAAGTTGTTTAAATTGTCAAATGTCATTCCTAATTTGGATAGTTTTTGCAGGTGGGTAATACTAATCTTGGAATTTTTCCATCATTTCTTCTCACGTTGTTATACTATCTGGTTGCAAACTTTGTAACAAAACCCCAACTTTGTCTCTTAGGGTAAAAGAGAATAATCTTAATTTGATGGCATCACTAGAGACGCCACGCCATTCATTTTAACATATCACTTATTTCATTAAACATGGCTAAATGAATATTGGGATCCTCCTTTGAAGATGCCCCAAATTAATTTTGTTGAACCATGTTAATAAAAGCAAGTTTTAATTCAAAATTATTTGTATGAATAGTAGGACAAGCAATATCAGACAAGTTATTAGTTACCACCGATTTAAAGTAGTCTCTGATCGCTCGCCTAAAAACTTCTTGATTTCTCTCTTATCCAAGCATATTTTCACCCTCTTAATTTTTTGTCTCCTAGTCTCACGTAGTGTCTTTTCAATTTCTGGATCAAAGGGAACTAATTGCAATTCTTTGTCACGACGCATAAACTACAAAACAAAAATAAAATAAAAGGGAAGACCAAATAAAACTAAAAAAATCCAAATTATAATTAGAATACATTTTTCAACAATATTAGTAAAATTATAAACTAAAATATTCTCTGCAATGGCGCCAAAAACTTGTACGAAGATTTTCGTGATAAAAGATTACAAGTATACAGTGTCAAGTTTTCTAGTATAATGATTAATAGAGTTATCGAATTCACAGGAAATATGTAATTTATTAATTTTACTAAGTATTGCTCTAATTAATTCTAACTTTATAGGGATAATTAAAATTTTAATTTTTTAAAAACAAAAATAAAATAAATAACAAAATAAAACAAATCACAAATGGAAAACTTTTAATTCAGAAAAGATCTAAATGATTGATTTCACGAATATTTGGTATACTATTTATCAGATTCAATATTTCATAATTGAAAAATTATTTATAAATCAAAAACTCTAATTTATTAAACTCCTCTCTCTCGAGTGCTAAGCTAACCTTAATTCCTAAAATCACAATTTCAATATCTTTATAAAAATCATTTTTTTAGTCATTCAATAAAGTTTCATGATTTTCTAATTGATTTCTTAAAACCCTAACACTCTCTTGAATTGTTAAACTTCTACATTGTAATATTCATATCGTATTTACAATTATATCTCTCAAGCGTCAAACTCTAAATATAAAATCATTCAATAAGTGGCCAGCAAATTAAAAATATGAAGAACAGAAAATCACAAATAAATAATAATCCAACCAATAGAATATTCAATCATTCAAAATAATATTTCAAGTAAACGATCCATCTCTTTTCGAGAAGGAGAGAGTTAGTTCAACATTATTAAAATAAAGACAATGAAAAACATGCTAAATATAAAGAAATCAAAGATAAGAAATAGGAAGAAGAGAAAATTCGTCTCTGGATGTCACCGTAATGGTGTAACCCGTGTGTTGGTCTCCCCGTCCAATGTCAAAAATTCTCTTCTCTATCACTCTCCAAGACTCGTCTCGAGATTTTCGAATGTCTTTCCTTTCGTCTGATAACTCTGTATTTATGGAGCCTTATTAGGGTTGCCAAAATCTCAAAAAAATCTTTCAAAATCAGTGGGATTTCATAATTTCAAAAACTAAATCTGGTCTTGGGTTGCGACTTGAACTTCTCTAAGCTGCGACTTGGGCTCCTTTTTGTTGTTGGGTTACGGCTTGAACTCTTCCAGGTTTCGGCTTGAGTTTGTTTTCTGCTCATGGGCCATGACTTGAGAACATTGAGCCCCATCTTGGATGCTGCTGTGTGACACTAATTTTTTTCCTTTTATTTCACGGTTTAAACTTCCAAAATATATTATTTTCTATTTTTATTTCACTTGTTTGATTCTTTATTACTACTATAATTCAAAATATGTTAAAATTACCAAAAACTAGAGAATAAGAATCAAACTTTGCTTACAATTATAACAATAACTCTAATTTTCATAGAGTTATCAGACAACATCGTTTTGAACTCCAGTGAAATGAATTCAGGTGCCGGTAGGCAGAGACTGGTCAAATCACCTTGTCATTGAACTTGAACTTGAAAGGGAGCGGATTTACCCTTCAAGGTGAATTTTCCAATAGTTGATGCCATTTTATGGTTAGTTTGAAGGAACAGAGAAATTTGAGGGCTTGATTTTTGAGAACTTTATGACTTGAGAACAGAGAAATCGAGGAGAGAATAGATTTTGGAAATTCAACTCGCTAAGAAATGCTCTGAGGAAATTCAAATCGAAGGGAGGTCACTTGGAAATCGCCTAGGTCAAACGGCTTGCGTAGAAGTCCTTTCAACTTATATACGTAGTGTAGTGTGTGTTCGCTCTTAATGTACAGACATCCAAACTTATACATGAAAGTGCGAATATTTGAAAGAGTGGACGTCCATCCTTAAATGAGGTCATTGGGTACTCTTTAAAGTCGATATGCCGACGTCAGATATATGTTATAATATTTTTTTTATTAATATAGTAAAAAAATATAACATGTTTATAGATTTTTATAATATAACACATTATTAATTAAAAATATGTTATAACTAGTAATAATATATTTTAGGGACATTAACACCCTAGATCTTATAGTTTGGGGTTAATGACAAATCAAACCTTGAAGAAAATTTGTGAATAGCTAAAACCCTAAACTATGAAAAAAGAGTGTCGACGACCTCACAGTCACATTTCCCGCCAAATCCTTTGATGTTAACGTTGCGATTCGTTAACGCCAAGAACCGTCTAATGGAAATGTCAAAGGCAATGACAAGGGACATCCTGCAACGACAAGGGACGTTCAACGCTAACCAACAGGGTGAGGAGAGTCGTCAATAATCAACGAACATCTGTCCTGCCTGTTGGAATGAGGGATAGACGTCCCTCGATCAGAATGGACGGCGAGGATGAAGTTTGTCATTTTCCAAAGGTAATGGCGGATGATGGTTCATGGTCGTTGGATTGAGGAGGGATGTCCCTCTATCTGAATGGACGCCAAGAATGGAGTTTTCCATTTTCTAAAGGCGATGCTAGACGATAGTTCATGGCCGTTGGATCGAGGAGGGACATCCTTTGATCAGAATGGATGGCGAAGATGGACTCCAATGGCTTTAACATTGAAGGGTCACATGCAAAACACCCACATTTTGAAAAGGCGTAGACTCCCTTAATTAATACGGATGTCCCTTGTTCAAAATGGACGTCCCTCTTCACAGATCGGACGTTCTTAATCAAGAAACGATCATCCCTCGTCCTAAGACTATGTTGTTTTGCCCATAACAGACGTCCCTAGGCTCAAAACGGACTACCCTCAATTTAAGACTACATTATTCAGGTCGAAACAGATGTCTTTCTTTGGCCGATGTTCGAGGGACTTCTTTAAACTCTAAATCTGCCTATATAATCGCAAAGGACATCCTCCGTGCTCTTAAGCCACCCTAAATCCCTTAACACAATCGAACAACAAAGTTTTTTAGTGTTGCACATCAAATGACATCGAGGAGTGTTACACCATCCATTGTTGAAGAATCTATTATGGTGGAATCCATTAAACACAAAATGGAGGTGGATTCTATTTCAGTAGTCAAGGCCAATGAGCAACGGGTGTTCTATCACAAAACTGGTATAGAGGTGCATTCAATCTCGGCATCTCTAGACTCGGAGCTTCATTCAATTTGGGACTCAGAAGATGATGATTGGGCAGTGAGTATACATCCTCAACTAGAATGTTCATCCTCGGAGCTCTGTCTAGGGAAGGAGTATAGTTCGTTGAAAGAAATCAAAGAAGAAGTGGTTGATTATGTATTGAAGAATGGGCACGAGATAATGTTCGTCAAGAGCAAACGTCATCGGCTGACTGTCGTGTGCAAGGATGGATGCAGTTGGCAGCTGCATGCTTAAAAAATGAAAAGTGCTCTTACGTTTCAAATTAAGAGCTATAATGAGGTGAACACCTGTGCACGACAGAAGGAAAGTCGACACGCTTCTTCCAATTGGATGGCAAATCAATATTTGGATAGGTTCAAAAGTCAGCCCATGTGGGACGTTCCTTTTATCATTGAGACTGTCAGGAAGGATTTTAATGTCAACATTACCCCAAGTCTTGCTAGAAGGGCTAGGAATGTAGACTAGAAATTGAACGAAGGGGATGGTGACAAACAATACAAACGACTGTGGTCGCACAGAGAAGAGATTTGAAGATCCAATTTTAGCAGCACATTGTTGGTGGTGGTAGATAGGAATGATCTTACGCCCAGTCCAAGTTCAATATTTAAAATGATGTACATGTGTTTGGATGTGTGCAAGAGAGGTCTGAGGGAGTTTGGTAGACCTATCATTTGTCTGGACGGCTGTCACCTGAAGGGGTCATGCTCAAGCCCGTTGCTCACAGCCGTCAGCATTGACTGTAATGATGGAATTTATCCAGTTGTTGTGGCAATTGTTGAATTAGAATGTAGAGACTTTTGGACCTGGTTTTTGTGTTGCTTCCTGTTGGACGTAGACAATGATATAGGCAGGGGATGGATATTTATTTCTGACTGACAGAAAGGGTTAGTGCCTGCTATCGAACAATATGCACCAGCAGCTGAGAATCGTTTCTGCCTCAGACACTTGTATGCTAATTTTAAAAAATAATTTCTAGGCAATTTGTATAAAGATATCATGTGGAAGGCAGATAGGGCCATAATATCATTGCAATTTAGGAAAGAGGTGAATAAACTATTTGTGGTCGACTAGACAGCACATGCATATCTGAAAAAAATCAACCCGAGGTGTTGGTCAAAACATGCTCTTAGTTCCGTCCCAAAGCGCGACATGAGCCTTAATAATTTGAGTGAGGGCTACAAAGCCTGCCTCTTGCCAGCCAGGGGAAAATTGATCCTCACTATGTTTGAGATGATTAGAACGAATATCATGTGTAGTATCATTAAGAAACATGACAATATGAACCAGTCAATGGACCTATTGTGTCCTAAGACTAAAAAGAAGTTTGCCAAGCTACAACATACAGGTTGAAATTGGTGTCTAACATGTGTAGAAGGTAATCAGTTTGAGATTAGTGACGGGAACGAACGGTACGTAGTTGATTTGGACACACACACTTGTAACTATTACCACTGGAAGCTAACTAGAATCTCATGCGTGCATGCCATGCCTTGTATCCTTTTATGATGAATTCACCTGAGGATTATGTTCATGTATCATATCATTCGGAAACATAGGGATGTACTCCCCCTTCGCCCGCCCTGTTAATGGCCAACACATGTACCCTAAAACAAACCAGGATCCAATTTTGTTGTCGCCAGTTACGAGACTCCCAGGGCGGCCTCGAAAACGAAGAGTGGGATGCAGACGAGCCCGGTAGCCACATAGTCGTCAACAGGAGAAATGTCCCAATGATATGTAGTCATTGTTAGGGTTTGGGCCACAATGTCTGCTCTTGTCAAGGTGGAGGGTCGGAGCAGGCAGAGCAGTGGTAGAGAAGGGCGCTCACAAGACACCTTTATTGGTTTTACCATTGTTGCAGATACATAGGTGCGTAGGTTGTTATGCTTTTATGTGTTTTTCTAACTATGTGCACTTTGTATGACATAATATTGCGTTTGTGTTTTGCAAGAATCCGTCACCCCACACCCGCATCCACTTTAGAAGAATATGGCTTTCTGAACGCTTAGTAAATTATGTTTATAAACTATGTTTTTTATAGTTCTATATGGATTTATTGTATTGGTAATGCAATGGATGAATGTATTGTATTGGGCGAATGACTGTAAAATAACTTGTTTTCTAATCTGTATAAAATTGGTCGACCAATTCCAAGATGGTCGACCACTTTTTCCTTAAAAAATAGATGTGCTTCTCTATAAAACAGACGTCCCTCTCCGTAAAATGAACCCTGGGCCTAATAACGGACGTCCCACGCCATAAAACAAACGTCCCTTGACGTAAAATGGACATCTCTCGACGTAAAACAAATGTCCCTCAACGTAAAACAAACGTCCCTTGACGTAAACGGACATCCCTCGCCATAAAACGGATGCCCATCTACTTAAAACGAACGACCCTCACCCTATAACGGACGTCCCTCGCCCAAAAAAACAACATCCAAGTTGCAAAACATAGCCTATCAAATAGAATACCAACAACAACCAGAATACAAGCCTAAATACCAACAACAACAACAACACAGAGATAACCAACAACAACAACAACACATATAACTCAATTACACAAAATCTCAATCAAACAAATGTAATGTAAAACAGATGCACAAAGATACAATAACTCTCTCAACTGCCTCACATGTACAATTACCTTCTTCAAGGTTTGAGCCAGAGATCGACGACCTTGAACTGCAAGTTGTGGTTCAGCTCAACATGGGTGGAGTCCTAAAAAAAGTCCTCCGGTTCAAAGTCATCGTGAAGATGGGATCCTTTCTCTGGACACTTGTCAATCACTGACACCCCTAAAGGGCGCAAGACTTGAAATATGCCCTATGGCTGCAATTGGGAGGTGAAATTAGTTTGTTACTTCCTTCAAAGCACAATGAATGTAGCGCATGGTGAGAAAATATACAAGATTTCATCTATAAAGGCCATGACAATTGCAATTGCCTCATGTAATAGCAACTGGTAGCCACACTAGGTGTGCAGGTCAACTGATAACATGAAACATGTTTGCCTCGGGTGTGTTTGAAATAAAAACCATATATTATACGAGGAAAAAATATTGCTTGAAGGATTAAAAGTGTCTTACATGGACCTAACCAAAGCTCATCATGTCCTCCTTCAATTGAATTACAAATACCTCATCCCCATTCAATGCCATGCATTGCATATTAAGAACACATAATATTTGTTTTAGGTAACAACATCTTAAACATTGATTACACATTCTTACCAAGGAATCTGTTCCTGTTTGCTTTGGAAAGATGAGGGTTGTTATTGTATAAACATCGTTACTCTGAAAAAAGACAACATGAGCACGATGTCTTCAGCATATAATCAAAACTGTGAATAACTTTGAAATGATATTGTTTCTTACCTTAGAGCCGCAAAGCATATTGTAACGCCCCAGATTTTTCTTTCTTCGAAAATCTCGTGAAATTTAAAACTTTTCATTTCTTTTATGAAAAAGCGGAAAATCTTTTATTTAAAACTCCTTTAAAGTGTGATCAGAGTTCTTTTCTAAAAACTGGACTGTTAAAAATCTTTTTTTCTAAACTCGTTACTTCAATTATTATAAAATCTTTTTAAAATAGAATTACAACGTAAGACTAGATAATTCATTTAATAAACAAACCGTTTACTTCTTATTTACAAAACCCTTTTCACTTTAATTCCATTAGCCTAGCCAGCCACAAGATCCGCAAGTGCAAATCCTTGATCAATTGCTCTTTCACCTAATCTTGTGCGTGTACCTACACCACAAGCAAACTGTGAGCCTAAAGCCCAACAAGAAATGAGATATGCAATATGATATATGCCTCTAACTCATTATGTCATAATGGAATCCGTCCAAATTGTTCTTTACTCATGGTTACATACGTTAACTCATACATTGAGCTGAGACATTGGAGGTTCCGTCGCAAGGAGAGTGGCCGCTAGTCGACATCTAACCCTTTGGGTAGACAGGCTCTCGCGACCTGATGAGGGAAGGGTAATAATCTCGAGTTTACCTGGTTACGATCCGAACCACCTCCCCAACCTCCAATTCTCTTACATCCATTTAACTTTATTCATTTTCTCTCACGTATGAATACCAACCCAATCTTGGCATTTCCTAAGGGTTTCTATTATCATGATGCATGTCAATACAATACTAGGATCACAATAATATACCGAACTTATACTTCGCCTATGTTCTAAACAATCTAACCTGGACATCAAGAATTCACAATTCATATCATCAAGGAATTTCTAAATTACCAGGAAAATAACAGTAATACTCAATATATTAACATACTTAAATTTTTAGTAGAAGAATGACAACAATAATAGCGAATTCACAGCAAAATAGAACGAGTTATCATGCTTAGAATATGACAGAAAATAATGGCAAAATAATAGCAAATTCATAGCGAAATACAATGTGTAATCATGCTTAGTTTTTTTTTTTTTATAGAAAATAACAGCTAATTAACAGCGAATTCTAAGCAAATTAAAATGCTATCATGTTTCAGATTTGACAGGAAATAACAGCGAAATATCAATGAAATAACTACGAATAGAATAGCGAAATAAAACGTGCAACCATGCTTGGTTTTTGACAGAAAGCAACAACAAAACATGCTAGATATTCAGCGAAATAAAACATGTAAATGTGCTTATAATTCAATGCAAAATAGCAGTAAAATAATGGTCGGTATTTGAAGAAATATAGCGATAAACAAAGTACTAACATGCTCAGAATTTGACAGAGGATAGCAACAAATTTATGAAGAATATACAGTGATATACAATGTGCTTTCATGCTTATTTGGAGGAAATACAGCAGCAATATACTCATAATGTTAAACATACTTGTATGCAATTTAATGACATGCAACAGACACAGATATAATAAGCAAGGACAACGTAATAATCTGAATATAAAATAACAGTACAAAGTATATCAAAGTACTATATTTGATAGTGGAAAGTCAAGCGGTGAAGCTGTCGATGAATCCAAAAATTAAGCTAAAGACTATAACGAATCTATTCTTTCTAAGGCAGAAATTTAACACTCGACAACAAGGTCTACAAGTGTACAACAACCGAGAATTAACAACCAATCTACCATTTATAGAGCAACATGGAAAATATATACATTTAATTAAGAGTTAGGTTAACATTAACTAGCAAGAATCAGATTATCCAAAGCAGCAAGTATATCTATAGTTTTTAACATTTTCAGAACTAGCAGGAGTTAGCAATGCAAGGAAGCAATCAAGGTCTAAGCAATCATGCAATCTAGTAGCAAGTTAAAATCCTAAACCAACAAGCAAATTATGTAGCAAAAAATGTAATCGTACAAAGGCTACGAATTTACAGAGAGTAGAATTAATACTTTCACGAGATACAGGCAATGAGTGTTATGAATTTCAAGCAAGCAAAGACAACACTTAGCAATTTATAGAAATCATATACAGAATTTGACAACGGAGAATTAACAACCAATCTACCATTTACAGAGCAACATGGAAAATATATACATCTAATTAAGAGTTAGGTTAACATTAACCAGCAAGAATCGAACTATCCAAAGCAGCAAGTGTATCAATAGTTTTTAACATTTTCAGAACTAGCAGGAGTTAGCAATGCAAGGAAGCAATCAAGGTCTAAGCAATCATTATCATGGCTAATAATCAACTAAGAACAGAGAACTAGCAGATGATTTGAACCAAACAATCCACAGCAACAAACCAAATCATTCTAATTCATCCAGAAAACACAAAATTCAAATAACAATTCAAACATGACACTACTTGTGGTGCTGGGTCTCCGTTGGCCAAGAATCTACCCATTTCTTACCTCTTTTGATAATTTCTCTCCTGCCCAAAATTCCATCCTTCCATCAGTAGCAACTTCGCTCCCTTACCCGTGCACTACCTCACTAAAAGGAAGTAGAAGACTCATTTTTGTAAGAAAACCACTCTCTCCCTCGAAGCCCTCATTGGAAGAAAGCATAAATTGCTTCTGCCATTCTCCCTCCCACTTTCACGCACTCCTTCTCTCATTCCAACTCACTCTTTCTCTTCACATCTGCTCCCTCCACTCACTCTCTCTCTCTCTTCACATCCACTACCTCCAATTTTTCGTCCACGCCATGACATCGAGCCACACGTTGTCTACTGCCAGTCGTCTCCCGCACAGACAAGGACCAGCTACAAACCGGTTCAGTCCAATCGTCGAGCAGACTGCCCCAGCCGTTTCCCAACACGAACCGTCGCCCCTGCCTCCACCAATCCAATGATCGATCACTGCCTCCTCGTTGTCGCCATTCCATCGTCGCCAAGCATCACCAGTCACCCAAAATTGGCAGAGCATTGTAGCTCACCTCGATCCGACGCTTGCGTTGATCCATCTTGCAATGCCCGACGCCCAAGCCCTAGTCGTGACCCACGACGCCGTCAACAACCTGCATGCTAGTCAGATAGCGTCGTACGACGCAAAGGAATAGTCTCAAGCACTCCTCACGCTCGCCTCTCTCGCTCTCGGTCTCTCCCTCACGCTCTCTATTGGCTTCTCTCTCTCTCTCTCTCTCTCTCTCTCTCTCTCTCTCTCTCTCTCTGTTTTCTTTCTCTTCTCTGCGAAATGGCCACAGGCCAAACAGAAATTCCCCCTTTCCTTTCATTCAACCAAACCAAGCCTGCAGACCAGCCCGAACCGGTTCACCAACTGAACCGGTTCAGCACTTCACTCCCCCTTAATTTCTATTACTTTTAATTCCCCATTTAATCCCCTCATTAATTATTTTCTTACATTTTAATTACAACTAATCCCCCATTTATATCTAGTTACTTTAACCCTACTTATAGTCCAACAAATTCCCTTAAATTATAACCTAACGTTTACGTCCTTGGTAATACCATGATAAATATCTAAATAATCTGAATACCCTCAATTATTTTCTAATTATCCTTATTAAATTTCTTATGAAAAGTCGGGGTATTACACATACCACATGTCTCCACATGCTTCTTGGGATTTGTATGTGTCATCCTCATGAACTTCTCCATCAATTTCACAAGTTCCAATGAATAATCAGTTTAAACATGACCCCAGACTAGTAAGTGTAAATTTGATACACTGCACAAAACCAAATTGAAGACATACCACTTGCAATTTTAGCATCGAAGTTGGCCTTGGAACGGCTTCCATTGATGGAGGACCCGTTGGCAATATCTTCTCAACTTCGGCAAGGGTTGGAGGAAGGGACTGTTGCCTGATGATGTCTGACCTGCACAGTTGTAACGCATTGTTAATCAATAGTACTAATGCATATATGAAAAGTGCATGTAAGCTAAAATACATACTGGCATCCGTCTAGACTGGTAACGGAAGATGCAAGAGAAGCTGCTGGCTGGGCTGATGGAGGAGCTGCTGGCTGGGCTGCTGGAGGAGGTATTGCAATCCTCCTCAATTCATCTTTCATCTGTAGTAGAGTGGCTTAAATCTCATCAATTTGCCTCTCCTGTCTATCCAACTTGGCGACAAGCCACTTCCAGCTCTCCTCAGTGACTAGTATATAGGGTGAGGACTAAGGAGAGGGATGAACAGTATCGTCCTCCACCTTCACTTGATCTGATGGCTGTGCAACCAACATCCAAGGAATTAGTGCAGTCAACATCGAAGGAGTCTATGCAGTTGAATTTGATTGAGGTTGTGAAGTTGACATGGATGGAGGATGTGCAACAGACGTGAAAGGAGTGTCATCTCCCTTGAATACCCACTCCTTTTCTACTTTGTTCATCCTCATCCAAGCCAATGTCACTTGATTGTAAATGTCAAGTGTCTTTTCATTGGTTCTTCGCTCCTTGGGAGGGACAACCAACCTGCTGTTGTCAACAATCTTCTAAATGAGCCAGTTGTACAAGAGGTTCTTTTTTGGACTCTTCAGGATTGCCTTTATCAGATTAATAATCATGTATGCAACGCTGAATCTCTTCTCGTTGTAGAGCTTCACCGTCACATAGAGATCCATGCAGCTGACATGGACTCTATGCCCATCATGCGTTAGAACTGTGACGTCCCTCCTCGATCTAACGGCCATGAACCATCGTCCGACATCGCCTTTGAAAAATGGGAAACTCTATTCTCGCCGTCCATTCTAAACGAGGGACATCCCTCTTCGATCCAATGGCCATGAACCATCGTCTACCATCGCCTTTGGAAAATGGTAAACTTCATTCTCGTCGCCCATTCCGATCTGGAGACGTCCGTCCCTCGTTCCAATTGGCAGGACAGACGTCCCCCAATAATTGATGACTCTCCTCGCCATGTTGGTTAGCGTTGGACATCCCTCGTCATTTCAAGACGTCCCTTGTTGCTGCCCTTGACGTTTTCGTTCGACGGTCCTTGGCGTTAACTTACTAGGGGTGGGAATCGGTTCGGTTCGAACCGGATAACTGAATCGAACCGAACCGAACACTTTTAGTCGGTTCAGTTCTATTCTAACATGGGAAAAATTTATTTTATAACCGAACCGATCTGAACCGATATTTTTGATTCGGTTTTCGGTTATGTGAAGTGAAAACCGAAGTAACCCGAACCGAATCGTTCAATCTCCCCCTACATATCTCGAGCATTGTACGAGAAGCCCTACCCACCCACTACAAGAAAGAAACCTGGAAACCTAGAAGGCTATCAGCGACTGGAGTCTGAAAGCATCAGCCATCGAGACCTCGAAAACGCATCTCGACTCCCTCCCTTCATCTTTTCTCCCCGAAAATGCGTCTATCCCGGTCCCTTCATTTTTTAAGGCCAAGTCGTCTCTCCTCCCATAGACCTTGAGATCTGTTGCAAAAATTTCATATCGGAGCTCATTTTTCTTTTCCTTGGTCATACTTCTCTGAAAGCTTCCGACGAGTATTCAATCCAGGTAACAGATTTCTGTTTCTTCTCCACTCAACCATAAATTTTCCCTTCTTAAAATTTCTGTTTGTTTGTAGTAATAGTGATTCAATATAAACATTTTTTTTGACGAACTCTTAAAATTAGCAGATTGTAGTTCTTTCTTTTCATATTATTTACTGTTTGCTTTTGGATCCAACCTATTTTTGGTGAAATTTGATTTCGTCTGAAACATTCAGACTTGTGTTTTGCACTATGGGTTTTACATTTTATTTAGAGATGGAATATTGGGAATGATGTAATGGATATTTAGTTTCTGGAGAGATAGGCATGTTGAAGTCTGTTGATTAAAGAATGAAGTTGAACTTCACGTTGTTTAGCTTGTTTCAGGGAGAAATAATTTGTAATTGAGGACTGATGACTCTGTGAATGGAGGACTTGTGATTTTATGGCTGAAATGGTTTGTAACAGTTTGAATATTTGTGGCACTTTGTATAGTTATGTGAATTTATGACTGAAATGGTCTGTAACAGTTTGAATATTTGAAGTCTGTTGATTGAGGTTATGAAAAACCGAACCTAAATCGAAACCAACGAAACCAATTGTGCTTTCTTCCTCCTTCACAGATAGGGATTATAAAATGCAATCCAGCTAGAGACGAATGGCAGGCAGGATTGGTCCCTCTTGGCCATTTATTTATACTCCATTTAGCAAAGGTGAGAATGAAAGTAGCCAGTAGAGTTTATTTAGGTTGTAGGAGGGCCAGTTCAGGTCCTGGTTGAGTTGGAAACCTTTAAGGTTTTGATTTAAGGGTTGATATCATATTTCTATTGGTGCATTCCTGAAAATTTGATGCTTTTCCAACCTTCATTGATTACTTCAACAAATTGAAGTAAGGTGAATCGAACCGCCAAAACCAACCTAAAAATCGAGTAAAAACCAAAAAAATCAAATCGAATACAAAAAATTAAAGGCATAAAAATAACCGAACCGAAACCGAACCGATTAAAACCGAACCGATGAGAACCGAACCGAGTAGAACCGAATTCATCTCGGTTCGGTTTTGGTTTTCCAAAATGAAAACCAAACCGAATCGGTTCGGTTCTAATTCTATCAAAAACCGAACCGAACCGAACCGATCCACCCCTATAACTTACCGTGGCGTTAATGTCGACAAATTTTGACGAAAAACATGACTGTGAGGTCACCAACATTTTTTTTCATAGTTCAGGGTTTTTGTTTTCCATAAATTTTCTTAAGGGTTTTACTTGTCCTTAATCCCAAACTATAGGATCTAGGGTGTTAATTTCCTTATATTTTAAAAATATATTATAAGTAATATATTATAATCTTATGTAATAAATATAATCTTATAATCTTATAAATTTATTAATCCTATCTATAAACCTTTTATAGATATTAAAAATATATTTTATAAAAAAATATATGTTATAATATATATGTATATATATTAAAATTAATGTAATTGTAAGATATTACAATCTTATATGCGAATTGTGATAGTTGCTCATTAAGTTCGTTTAGTTGGCTCGACTCGTTAGGTTTGTTTAACTCATGATTTATAAGGTGGTATGGGTTGAAATTTTTTTAGACTTGCCTCGTTTGGCTGTCTAAGTAAGACTCGATTTGTTTATCTCACTAATCTTGGTGGGTTGCATTTTTTTTTTGTTCGGTTTGACTCAACCAATTCTGTTGTCATCTCTATGTTGAGCAGACTCATCTTCTAAGCCCGACTTTTTAGTTATAGGTTGTAGATCTTTCAGTTTGAATACTCTAAGAAGAATATGATGCTCTAGTATTCTTGAAAATACTATATTCAGACTATAAGTTCATATTTTTATGTTTTACATTCTAACGTATATTAATGTGTTATTCAATTATTAATGAAAGTGATTTGTTATGTAATTATTATGATAATTATATACACATAATATTAAATTTAATAATCAACATAATATTAAATTTAATAATCAACACTAGATAATTGATGAAGAAACTGAACCGAACAGTTGGGAACGGTTTGATGCCGTGGAGGTTGGTTTTTGAATAAACGAATGGGAAACAGAGACACTATAAAAATTAATCAGCTCGAAGGGGAGATAACGAGCGATTTGGCGAGAGACGAAGTGGGTTCCTAGAGAGGATCCATTTGGCGCTAGAGAAGAGGTAGATTTTGTTTGATTTGAAGAGAGAAGAAGTTTTTATTTTGAGTTTTGAGGGAAGAAGAAGAAGATACTTGCTATTGAGTAGAAGTTGGTTTTGTTTCTGAAGTAGGTTTTGTTTTATTTGATGAGTAAAGAAGCTCCTGATTTTTGAAGAAGACGAAGAAGAAGAAAGAGAAGAGGACGACGAGTTGGTATCTTTTTTCATTTATTCTCCGTAGTTGTATAATATTTTTTCTGATTGTAGGTGAAATTAAAATTCTTTGGATGCCTTTGTCTGTTGAATATATAAAGTTATCATAATCGAATATTGCAAATGATGTAGAATGTCTTAATGTATAAGAAATTTTCAATTTAATTCCATATTTGTGAATTTGTGGATGAACCAGAAAACCTTGTGTAGAATGGTTATGTGAAACAAAATTGAAAATAGTAAGAGCTAGAAGAGTTTCAAATTAAACCTTTAATTATTGAAGAGGAAAAATTAAACATTCAGATAAGAGGACACCCTAGTATGCATTGTGGCCACTAGCAAGAAGTCATTCAATAATAATGAAATTTGTATCTGCAATGATTTTTTTTTTTTTTTGTTCACTTTCCACAGGCAACACAGGGTCAAAATACGTTGGTCACTTGAAGTTCTTGATGTTCCCTTAGAAATCGGATTTAGATTCTTCATGAGGTTTTGCACCTAAATGAGCACTTCTTTCATTCCTATTTGTATAGCAGGAGCGAAAATTTTTTGATTACTTGTGATTTTCTGATTACTTGTGGGTGAACTGAAGAGGACGAATTCAGTAATGCACATATTGTAATGGACCCTTCTATTGTGAAGCTTCTTGAGGATGATGAGGTTCTTTTGCTTTCTTTGCTTTTATGTGGCTAACAATGGAATCACTAGCATGCATGAATTAGGTTTATCCCGTTAACCTTTTTGATTTGTTAGGATTGGCAAGATGAAACCGAGGGTTCAAGACGAGAAGTAGAAGCTTTCCAGGCTGCCTTGAGTAGAGACATAGGAGGTGATGCGAGTGCTACATTCCAGACCTCTAGATCAAATCCAGGTAGACTTTTTAACCCACTCATTTATAATGATTGTTAATTAGTGAGATTACATATACTTTAAAGCTTTAAGTAGTGTAATGAATTTGGTGTAGTGGAAGTTTTATTTTGTATCGAAACAGAAAATACAGAAAAACTAGAGAATAAATTTTTAGGGAAAATAAAATAATTCAATACTAAAGTCTAAAATCTTAATATTTATCACAACCCTTTAAATAGAAATAGAAATTAAACAGCTAAAATAAAATGACTAAAAATATTAAACTAAAACGACTCATGGACTTATTGAGTCTGCTTAAGCTTGGGGACATGTTACATCAATCTCCTCTCCTTGAAGAAAACTCACCCTGAGTTATACAATTACAAAGAAAGTTCATTTGGGGAATAATACTCGAAGATATCAACTACATTAAAAATATTTATATCGGTTAGCAAATTGATCTTGTAATCATTGTCACAAATTATTTAAAAGATGCAGAATGGACTAATTTTTTTTTATCTTGGAATTTGTTGTAGGAATTGATGTTTACGTAGGTGTATCATCACTAAATCACCTGAATTGAATAATTTGAAGCGGCGATGTTGATATGCAGTAGACTTAGCCTATTCAAAATTCTTTTTTACGTTATGATGAATCTGTTGGACTCGCTCTGCAAATTCTTTAGAATGCAGATTACCATAAGTAGAAAGAGGAAGACGAATTAAGTCAACAGTATGCCTTGAGGCATTGATATAAATTATTTGAAAAGGAGTTTTCTTCATAAAACGATTAGGCACATTATTAAAAGCAGAATCAATTTGTGGAAGGTCCCATTGTTTTGGTTTATCTCCACAAATAGATCGAATCATATTGCCCAGGTTGCAGTTGGTCACCTCAGTTTGTCAATTTGTCAATCTGTTTGCAGGTAACAGGTGCTGCTATATTTTAATAAGGTGTCAAATAACTTTCATAGAGTTTTCCAAAAGTGACTTACAAATTTTACATCCCTATCAGATGTTATTGAACGAAGAACACCACGTAAGTGAACAATTTTCCAAAAAAATAGATTAGCGATATAAGAAGCATCAGAACTTTTCTTGCACGAGAGAAAATGGGTCATTTTTGAAAACTGGTCTACAACAACCATGACTGAATCAACCTCTAGTTGAGTTCGCGGAAGACTAAGAACGAAATCTATAGTCAAATCTTGCCAAATTGTTTTAGCAACAGGTAGAGGAGTATAAAGGCTAGTGTTTTAGACATGTCCCTTTGCTTTCTAGCTGACTAGGCATTGCTGGACAAAGCGACCGACATTTTGCTTGAGATGAGGCCAATAAAATTTATCTTCCACTAAACTGATTGTTTTGTCTCGACCGATATGTTCTCCTAAACCGCTAGCATGTAATTCTATGATAAGGTGCTTTCGCAAAGAAAATTGAAGAATACATAATTGCGTGTTTTTAAATAAATACCCATTATGGATATGAAAATCAAAAAAAAAAATTCATTTGTGCAGCGAGTCTATATAGTACCAAAGTCTTCATCTGTAGCATAAACATCTTTTAAATGCTTGAAACCCTTCACATCCGTACTGATTGTTGCTAAATAAGAGGTACGATGACTGAGAGCATCTGCGACTTTGTTCTGTTGGCCTGATTTATGTTTGATGACGAAAGTGAAGTTTTGGAGGAAGGTTTATGTGATTCATCATTTTCTAGGAATTGATAAATTTTAAAGCTTGATGGTCTGTGAATAATACAAATTATTATTGAATCGGATAGTGCTCCCAGTGCTTTAAACCTCGAACAATTGCATAAAATTCTAATTAATAAGTAGTCCACTTATATCGAGATTTACTAACTTTCTCATTGAAGAATTCGATTGGTCGTCTTCATTGGGTTAAAACAGCTCCAATACTATTGTGCTGCATAACTTGACCTTTATCAATTCATAATTTTCTTTTTGTGCTTTGCTCTATTGAAATTGTCTTTTTTTTAGGCTATTGGTGATCAGTGACATAATGACATAGAATTCTCGGATAAAACACCTATAGAAAGTAGCGAGACCATGGAAACTTTTACTTCATGTATAGTTGTAGGGGTTGACCATTCTCGTATTGCTTTTACTTTGGTCTTATCGACACGAATCTCATCTTTGCCTACTACAAAACCAAGGAAAGAAGATGGTCAGTCATAAAACTACACTTTTTGAGTTTGATATAAAACTTATTTGCTCTTAAGGTGGTTAACACTGCTATGAGGTGGGTTAAGTGCTCGACACTGGTCTTGCTGTAAATAAGAATGCCATCGAAATATGTCACCACAAATTTGCCAAGAAAAATCGAAGAACCTAGGTAATCAGTCGCATTAATGTGTTGGGCATGTTGGATCATCCGAATGGCATGACCATCCATTTATAAAGGTCATTTTTGGTTTTAAATGCACTCTTCCATTCTTTGCCTGGTCAGATGCAAATTTGGTGGTAACTACTTTGTAAATCAAGTTTAGTAAAGATCATAGCAACCGCAAGTCCATCAAACATATCATTGATGTTTGATCGTAATTTTATTGATAGCATGATTGTCTGCACATATCCTCCAACTGCCGTCTTTCTTAGGGGTGAGGAGTGCAGGTACTGCACAAGGACTCATACTTTTACGGATTAACCCATTGTCTAGCAGATTATTGACTTAGCGTTGCAACTCTTCGTGTTTCGTCGACTCTTACGATAGTGTGGTAAGTTGGGAAAAATGGCACCAGGTATTAAATCAATGTAATGTTGAATATCTCGCATAGGAGACAACTCATTCGGTAATTCAGGTGAGAGATAGATCATCAAATTCAACAAGCATATTTTGAATCTGAATAGGTATTGCAGTAATCTCTTCTGAATGACCCTTGACTACCAGTGCTAATAGCAAGTTTAGCTCTTTAATTTGTTGAAAGAATTCTAATCCAGTTATGCTAGTGAATAATGGTTGACCTTATTGAATAATAGTATTAGTCTCTAGCTATGAACATTGTGACATCAATACTATTTTCTTGTCAAACCACTAAAAGAAAAAGTGTTGTTGCAACCCCTCTAAGTGTTATCAACATCATAATGTCATGGTCGTCCGAGTAAGACATGGCAAACATTCATATTGACCACATCGCACATAATTTTATCATCGTAATACTTACCGATGGATAACAAAATTTTACACACGTCCTTTCTTGATCCATGCAATTTTGTAAGGAGAATGATATTTTTCTGTTTTAAAATAGGTCATTTCTTGATCCATGCATTTTTTGTAAGGGAATGATATTTTGTTGTTTTTAAATTGAGTGTTTTGACGAGAGTTTTGGAGACAAAATTCTCACTACTACCACTATCAATAATCACACTACACGCCTTGTTACGAATAGTGCATCGGGTTCGAAAGATTTTATGTTGTTGCGAATGAACTTATTTTTTCAGGGCCAATAAGAGTTGTTGGATGATACACATAACTTTTTCTCCAACATCACCTTCTACAAATTTAACTTCTTCATAAATATCTTTGCTCGGTATTTGTTCTTTCTCATTGCCTTCTTCCTTTACCAAGTTGACAAATTGTCTATTTGGGCAATTATTAGAGGGGTGATCTGGTTGATTGCATCTAAAACACATGCCAAAATTAGGGTGTACATGAGGATCAATATGATTTCCTTGTTGTGGAATTTGACTGAGTATTAGATTAGGCGATAATTGGATTTTCACTTTTATTGTGAACTGATTGTGTGCCTCAAGAAATATCCTTATAATTATTGTTTCTCATAGTCGTTGACCCATTTTGACTGGAAGAATTTTCAGGCGCTGATCATCGAAAATTGTTTGAATTACGAGTGATAAAACTATTGATTTGAGTTTTAACCTTCATTGTTAGATTCACAACATTTGTCATAGTTTATGTTGATTGAAAAGTCAATCGGTCTTTAATAACCAATTTGAGATTGCCAATTCGAGTTATCAATTGGTTTTCAGTTTCAGATAAATTAAGTGCCATTCAATTGATAGAATTCCTCTGTGTATTTAGTCACTCTTCGGGTAGCTTGACGACAATTTTAGTACTACTGATATAAAAATTGCTCATAATCTGGAGGAAGAAATTGCTTTGGTAATAATCATTTCATCTTGGGTCAAGTTTTAAATCGCATTTTTTTCTTGTTTCTGTTTATTAAATTGGAGTTGCTCCCACCACGCTAAAGCTCCCTCTTTTAATTTTATATGTCACAAATGTGACTTGTTTTTCTTCTGAGATGTTTAAATAATAAAAAAATTCTTATTTGTATGAATCCAATCTAGGAAATCTTCAATATTTAATCAACCATTAAAAGTCGGTAAATCTATTTTCATTTTGAACTCGTGAGTGTTTGGCCGCCCAGTCAAAATGAGGTCTTCAGGAAAATCATTTCTTTTGGTAGATGAATAATTAATTGTCTAACCTGGTTTCCATCGTATATTTTTCCATTGGTACCACTCGAGATAATCATTTAATTGATTTAACAAGAAAAAGACAATTCGTTTATTAAGGTTTCGAGCTGGGTGGATCGAAACCCTAGTTGGCTTGCTAGAAAAACCTTCATCGGAGTTGCCTCTGTCACTAGCCAGAAACCCTCGACGGAAGTCAGGGAAGCTCAACCAATCTTGAATCGGCTGAGAACGTCGCTGAAAGGTGTGAAGTCCAACGACTTTAGGAACTGTCGGATCACGCGGAGGGATATCACGACTTTTTGGCCAGTTCTGCGTGAGCTGCCACTGTCCAGCAAGCGTCACAGTTGGCAGGTGATGTCCTAGGTCATCGGTGGATTGCCGATGTTTGTCACACTATGCGACGAGCACTACTGCTCCTCTGAGCACAACAGTTGCTTTTGCTTGGCCATCTTCCAAGTCGGGTAGCAACCTAGGGATACCGCCGGTCACGTCTAGCTGTCGTGGCTGGCCTGTCTGATCATGGTGGGCGATTGGCTGAGCCCTAGATGGATGGTTGCTCGCCCTCCTTGGCAATATTAGGGTTTTCCAACGTATTTTGTTTGTTGTAGTTTCTCCACTGTCCATCGCTTTCTCGTCTTTCATTTGATTTGCAAAAATCAAATCTTTAAGTCCTATGATTTTGTCGTTTCTCGTTAATTGCTACAGTTATCATTTGCCGAAGATTGCATAGGGTTTCGTGAATTTAACTAATCTCTCGATTAATTTTTTCAAATCGTTGATCAATGGTTTCAAATCGCCGTCATTGTCCGTGATCCGTTGTCCACTTGAACATTCGTCAGCCATCGAGTCGAGGTGAAAATCCTTGCTTTGATACCAATTTGGTGCAGCGGAAGTTTTGTTTAGTAATCGAATTAGAGAATACAAAAAAACTAAAGAATAAACTCTTAGAGAAAATAAAATAATTCAATATCAAGTCTAAAATTTCAATGTTTATCACAATTGTTTAAATAGAAGCAGAAGGACTAAAATAAAACGACTAAAAATATTGAAATAAAATGACTCATGAACGTATTGGGTCTGTTTAGGTATGGGGACGTGTTACAACAGTATTTCAAGTAGGAGATTGGGAACAAATTTATATCAACAAGGGAGGAACTATCCTTGTGAGGATTTGCTTGGGTGTTTGAATGTTAAGTAAATCTATTGTCTATGCTACAATTGCATTATCTTGTACGTTTTCATTAGATAAGAAGGCATGGTAAGTCAAGCCATTAGTCTTTTTGTCATCAGTTGGGCAACCTAAAACTAGTGTCTTGGTGTAACCTTGCAAAAGATGAGTTGTGATGATTGAGGGTCATAAGCTAAGATAATTATTCATGACATCAGAAAAATGAGGCAAATAACTCAGAGCTATGATTTATACACATTTAACCTGTCCATTTATTTTTCAAATGAAAACTCACCCTGAACAATATGAATTTTGTTTACTATAACTCCAAATACAAACTCCAATAATTCTAGTTGTGTATCTTATAAGTTCAAAGGAGCGACCATACTGTTTGTCTGTCAGGATCACAAATGGAAGCTGCTAGCCAGAGCGGAAATATTGACAGTCAAGTACAGCCATCTCAGCAGGAACAGAATTCATCTGAAATACAGGTAAAGCAAGAGCCATTGAATATTGAGAAGCAGGTGTATAATAAAGTTCTCATAACACCGCAGATGAAGCCCCAGGAAAATCACAAATATGAACCAGCAGCAGATAGGGACCCCAATCAGATTTCTCAAGTGACTGGGGTTCCAGTGTCTGAAAGTAATCCAACACTTCATAATGAACCAGACAGAATGTTCAATCGAGACAGTGAATCTCAATTCTTAAAACTTCAAAAGATGAGTAATCAACAAGCAACTATCTTAGATAGGACAAGCAACCAAATCAATCGTGGTGGTGGTAAGCAGGTTCCATTTGCTGTACTACTGCCTGTATTGTTGCCTCAACTGGATAAAGACAGAGCAATGCAACTTCAAAGTCTATTTAACAGGCTGAAGGCGAGTCCCTATCATAAATTATTATAAATATTCAACTCTTCTTTGGCCGCATGCTAGTATATTGCACTCCAGGAGATAAAATGAATCAGATGATAAATTATCACGTATTTGTTCACGATTGAAGAACTTTATGAAAATATAACGTGGACTTCCTTCTATTTAGCAATTTCTGTATATCCTTGTATCGTAGAATCCTTCTTTTTTTTTTGTGCACAAGCAGAACAATATCTATCTCTTACTGTTGAAAAATGAAAGGAAAAGGTATTCAAATGATCTTCAAGTAATTTTTCTTATGGATTTATTGCATGCCCATTAATGGTTAAAAAATGCACGTCTGGTTTTTTAAACATATTTTTTCTTGGTGGTATTGAGTTCATAATTCGATTGAGATGCCTTTTCTCTAGTTGTTGTAAATCTTATCAGGTCATCATTTGAATGTCAATGCAAGTCAAAAAATTTGTAACTCTTTCTAAAAATTTGTCATGATGAATTAATTAGTTTTCTGATTTATTTTCTTCCATTATGTAGAAAAATGAAATTGTAAAAGATGATTTTGTGCGGCTCATGAGAAGTGTTGTGGGAGATCAAATGCTCAGATTAGCTGTTTCTAAAGTTCATATCCAGGTAAGCTCAAAAGTTAGCTTTGCTGTGATTTCTTAGATTTAGTACATTGGAGTGGAACAGGTAAATGAAGATCATATATGAACTAGATTTTCCCATTTTTGCAGTCTGCTACCAACCATTTTCAGTTACAGACTCCACCTGGGGCACAGCAGCTCCCTCCAAGGACGGCACCAATAAGTGCTGGTGCCACAAACTTGACTGATCGACAATCATTTGCACAACTTCATCAGAAAGGCGCCAACTCTTCCGCAATCTCAAATCTTCATTTATCAGCAACCCAGGGACAACCTAATACTGGCTACGTTAAAATAGAAAACAGTGAAGAATCATCTCAAGAAGTAGGACGACAAAGTACTGGAAATCCTTTATCTACTTCCATTTCAGGTGCTATAAATCAGGGTACAAGAAGAGAGCAATCATCAGCTACCATACAAGGATTAGAAAAGCCTCCGCAACAGCAGGTTCCATTTCAACAAAAAGCCTTCTCTATGTACGGAACAGGAAGCAATACTAGCAATTATCATCCATCTTCAGGGTCAAGCATCACTACTTCCGCATCATCTTTTAAATCACCATCCCAAGAGTTACAAATGAGGCAAGTTCCTCAACATCGGAGCATTTCAGCTCAATTAGGGGGGAGCCTGTCAGGCATGAACATGGTAAGTGTTCCAAAATTTGAAGGGAAAAATTTTATGGCCAACGTGGCATTAACCTGGTCTTTTTCACACTCTGTTTCTTGGTAATCATCAGCAGGTCAAGAACAGAGTTGAGGCCTCTGTAATCAATCATTTATGTAAAATAGTAATTAACTCTCTTCTTTAACTTCCCAGCAGGGTGACCTGGGAAGCGGAACAGCTGGTCCTGTAAAGGATGAGTCTTCAGAAAAACAGTCTTCTAAAATGGGTTTTACAACAGCTATTGGTGGCCCTTCAACATCTGGAAATGTTTTTCCGTCAAGTACAGTTTCCCCAAATATAACCACGCAAGTGGACTCCAATGCCATGGTGACTTTTCTTTATCTTGTTCCATGCTATTATTTTGATTTTTCACTTTAAATTTTGATTTGATAATGTTTTCTTGAACTAGTATGATTCTGTCAAGTTATTTACTGCGAGCTTAAGAGGACCATGGCAGTTATGGATTAAGGTTTGATATATTAGAAATTTATTGAGGTTAGCTAGAAGTTATGGGGATACAAAATGCTATAGAAGAATCATGAATGATGCATTACAATGAATCATCTAGCTTACCTGATAGATCAAACTATACCTCTGATCATATTGTAAACATTGTCCAACTTTATTATTGTAATTTATTTATTTATTTTATTCCACCCAAAGGCACTTCTAAGTGAGGTAGTCAATGTTTTTTATGTCTGCTGATCTTTTTATATGGGGTTTGTCTATCACTGACAATCAAACCCTTCTCCAAGATTAAAGTACCACTTTGTGTCCTTTTGTACTAGTTTTGTCAATTTTGTTTTACAATGTTGATTATTAAACTTCTCACTCCATGAATTCAATCATCTTTTCAGTTGCCCTCTAGCTTTGCGTTGTAGTGACCTTTTAGCTAATCTATTGAAAGATTCATTATCTTCTTAATACATTAAAAATGCATATTATGGAAAGATCAATTTTGGAGAACACAGCTTCATCGTAATAGAGTTTGACTTCATGGAAGTCTTTTTTGGAATAAATTAGGATGCTATCAATCACCTGATTGAGATAATTGAAATCTTGTGCACGTAACTGCTCTGCAATCGTAGGTGTAGATTGCGGTATTTTGGATATCTGTTTCCTGGATAGATTAGCTATAATTTTTCTCTTCATATTACTGTTCGTTGTATACGTTTTTTCCTTGGCTATTGAGAAGAAATAGAATTCTCTTTCTGCTATCTAAACTTTCACTTATCTTCATTTTACTATGTCAAAACTTAATAGTTTGATCTTTCTTTAATCAGCTAGACTCTCGGAATCCTTCTATCACTGTAGCTCCTGGGGTTAATAGGACACCTCCAAAGAAACCTTCAATGGGCCAAAAGAAACCTCTTGAAACAGTTGGTGCTTCACCGCCTCCATCAAGGTGTAACACTGTTTTATGTTGTATTGCTGGCCAAGAATTGATTATTTGATTATATGAACTTATTTCTGGAATTCTGTTTATAATTCTGCAGCAAGAAGCAAAAACTGGCGGGTGCCTTTTTGGATCAAAGCATCGAACATCTCAATGATGTTACTGCTGTCAGTGGAGTTAACATTAGGGTAATTGTGCCCTCACCATTTAAATTCTTAAGAAATATACATCATCTTTCTGGCACTTGGGCAGGTCACCTAATCTCCTTCCTATATTCTGCTCTTAAATAGGAAGAAGAAGAACAGTTGTTTTCTGGTGTAAAGGATGACCTTCGGGTATCAGAAGCATCACGTAGAGTTGTGCAAGAAGAAGAAGAAAGACTTATCTTGCAGAAGACTCCATTGCAGAAAAAATTGTCTGAAATTAGTTAATATTTTTTTTGCCCATTCCATTTTCTAGTCTTTTGCTATTTGTGGCTGTCAACAAATGTAATATTATTGCACCCTGTTTGGTTTATAACCGTTAGTTGCCTGTCTGTGTTGCAGTGGTGAAATGTGGTTTAAAGGGTATAAACAACGATGTTGAGAGATGTCTCTCGCTGGTGAGATGCTAGCCATTATTATTTAGCCTTCACATTATGACATCCGCCGTTCCTTTTTTTCTTTTCAATCCGAACATTTGGATAAGTTGGATGTTTGCTAACATTGTTATTTTCTGTCATCAGTGTGTGGAGGAGCGAATGCGTGGTCTGATAACTAATTTAATCAGATTGTCAAAGCAGGTCTATTCTAATCTCTTTCTTTGTTTCTATAATCACTCCCGGCATCTTCTTGCTGTGTTATAAAATTATTTTTACTTAATTTTAAGTGCATCTGTATAGAGGGTTGATGCTGAATTGCCAAGACACAAAACTGTTATCACCTCTGATGTACGGCATCAAATTATGATGATGAATTGGAAAGCAAAAGAAGAATGGGAGAAGAAACAGGCGGAAGTAGAAAAACTCAGGAAGCTTAATGAAGTGAGTGCTGTATCTGAAGTGATATTTTGGAATGTATTTTTTGAGCCACTAAAGTCTCACTTTGCCCCTTATGGAAACATGTATTGCAATTATCCCTAATACTGAATCTTCATATCTTTCTAAGAAAAAAATATTTTGTTATTGAACATATCATATCTATATATATATTGTAAAACTATTATGATTGAAGGAACATTTTAAAACATCTTTGAAATGCAGCCAGAGGACGGTAATGGAAGTGCCGCTGATAAGGAGAAAGATGATGGCCGTACTAAGTCGGTTAAGGTATGAAGATTTTGTATGAACTTTTGATTCTTATTATACTCCATACTCGTCCATATTATCTTCTATGGGTGATGTGATTCAATGAAAACCCAGAACACCACAGCACAAGAAACGTAATAACAACCAAGAAATAAAAGAACAACAACACAGCAAACACAAGCATATACGTGGTTCGGACAAATTTGTCCTACATCCACGGGTAACAGCAGCTTCTATTAGATCATCAAACTATTCAAGGATTTACACAGACAGAACTCTTCATATCCAGAATGAAATCACTTTCGCCGACTAACCTGAGATTCACAGCGAGAAGAAAAGTCACTCCAACTCACAATCTCACCATTGTCGCCTTGCTCTGATCGCCTCTGTTCTTGCACCCCGAGAACAGAATAGAATTCAAATTCTTCTCTAAGTTTTCTTTTTAACTCCCGCCATGCACAGTTGCATAGTTTAAGCTGGTCACGTGAGAGCAAAGCTTTGAAGGCATGTGACCCACACAAATGGATTTCTAATGCTGAGTCACTGTCTTTACAATGGGCTCGTGCCCTTGAATATATGTGTGTGTGTTTTGAGGTTGAATTTAAAACCTTATTCCTGATGAGGTAACTGAGCAGATGCTGGTAACAACTGAGCTTACTAGTTCAATTGAGACCAGACTCAATCTCCTTGGGAGTTTTTACCGTGTTCCTTTTTCTCTTGCAGGTAAACCGGGATCAAGATGACAAAATGAGGACAACAGCAGCAAATGTTGCTGCAAGAGCTGCTGTTGGAGGAGACGACGTGCTTTCAAAATGGCAGCTTATGGCTGAGCAAGCTCGGCAGAAACGCGAAGGAGGGACAGATGGACATGGAGCATCGGCCTCCTCTCAGCCTGTTAAAGATGTTACCCGCAAGCCTACATCAAATTTGGGTAGAAATGCAAATGACAGTCAAGAAGTAGAGAAAAAGGGTAATGGGATTCCTGTTTCTCCGTTTGCGGAGTATGATATGCTTTCATTTAATTTAACAATTAATCTCACATGCTTGAATTATTGGATTGAAATTCATTTAATCATTTATTTATTCATTAACATTAGATGTAACATAAAATTGAATCCATGATTTTCTACTTTACAAATGTTAAAAGGTTAAGTTATTGGATTGAGATTGACATATTTATATAATTTCTGAACAATTTAATTGATGGTTAAATTTGTTTGTATGACTTGAAAGATTTGTTATTGCTTGTTGTTTAGAAATTATTTAAGGGTATATTTTTTTGTATGATGATCCATGCATCTTGCTTAAGATTATACTGACTTGACTTGTCAACAGGGCCTACTAGAAAAATTGGTAGGAACCAAGTGATGGCGCCTCAGCCTGGATTAGCTCGAAGTATCTGTGTTAAAGATGTGATTGCTGTTCTGGAAAGAGAACCCCAAATGTCTAAATCCACCACGCTGTATCGGTTGTATGAGAAGATTCGTTCCGATGGTAATGCTGATTAATCTCAACTCCTTTGCTCTTTATTTATTCGATTTCTTTCACCTCTGAGCTTTGTTCGCATCAATATATATATATATATATATACATTTTTCTTCATATTCCGGTATCCTGTGTTATGCGTTTGTTGTTTTTGATCGTCCTTGAAGCTTTGAAAATGTTAGTGCCTATCTGCATTCAACTAGATATGACACAGATCTAAAATTATCCGATAAATCTATCATTATTCATTTGACGAAATTGTGGTATAAATTTATGTGAAAATTACGAATGCCAGCTTGATAAAAAGAACTTGGATCTTGTGATGTAACGCAATTTATAGCAGTCAAGATCTGTATATGAACAATTGGTAGAATTTCATAATGTTGTCTGCTGTTTTCATCTTCCCAAATATCATCATGTTGTAATTAATTCATCAAGCAGAGGAAGAAGAATCCATGGCGCAAGACAAGAACATGGCAAATATAATATATAGTTTATGATAGCAAACAAATTTCAACAGTCCAAGGGATTCATTAGCAGTTGTTGCATACTTAAAATAGGGGTACAGAATAAGATATGAGACAAACTTCAAACTCGTTCACTTGGAATCCCCACTCTATCCTCACCATCAGTTGTTGAGATGAGGGAAACAAGTTTGAACGCCAGACTTTGGGTGCTTTGCTTCTGCATGTTCCCTGCATTTCACCTCTGACGTTGTGCATATGAATGTCTGCATGCACACCTTGCACTGCCATCCACACCCAAGTCCCAATCAGAAAAACCAAACTCTCAAACATGTGTATGATCTCAAACAGTTGCTAATTCTGTCAATTTTTAATGAGCTAACAATCAAATGATGAAAGCTCTGTCTAATCTCCTCATTTTGAGTCTTCCTAGCTTATCATATTAGCTGAATGCTTAATTTTCCAGTCATTTACGGAAGCAACAAGGGTTATAAAAAGTTTTCTGTAGTCTATTGATGGTGAATCCTTGTTATTTCATGATTTTGAGAATATGGTTGGTTGATTTCTGGATATGATAGCACCTAAAACAGGTAACCATGTCAAATCTGCTATCTGTCTTTCATTAAACACTACAGGGCCATCATGCTTCTAGTTGAAGAACTATGGTTCACAGCTTTGGGGAGAAACCCTAGATAGATTCAAATACGATTCAATTAAATCAAGAAATCCATACTTACACAACAATCTCTGCGTAAGATAACTAGTTTTTACCGATTTAACAATAACAAACCCTAATATGTTAACTGTATTTGAACAACAATTATAACATGGCGTAAAATCAAGTAACCATGACAGATATGATAGGAAAGGCAAATCTGTTGAGAGAGATTACCTGGATTGTCATAGCTTTTTTATTCGCTTCAAGCTGACTTCCTGCATCAAAAGCCAAAGTTCGAGAAATACGGAGTTACTTTCCAATCGCATATGAAACAAAGGGAAACCCCCAAGTTTCGGCATCGGCATAGGAATTACTAAGCTCCGACCGATCGATCATGAATCGTCCTTTCCTTTCGAGGGAAAAACAAGGAACTCCAACCGATTTCCCTCTAAATTTACCGCAAAAGAAAATCGCAGATAAAAAAAAAAAAAAAAAAAAAAAAGAGTAGAGGTGAAAGAACCTTTAGCGCCTTTCTGTTTCTCCAAATTCCTCTCGCGCGCCATCTTAGCCTTTTGGCCGTTACCGCCACCCATCGCAGCAGCTGTTAATGGCAGATTTTCAGAAACAGGACAAGCTCTCTCTCTCTCTCTCTCTCTCTCTCTCTCTCCCCCAGCCACCAAAGGCGAAAGGCAGTGTTCCTCCCGGATTTAGAGATGAGAGGCCGAGATTCAATCTTTTATACGCTACATACCACATCACCGTTAGATTCACGCCAATCACCTTTATTATTTTACTCCACTTTCTAATTATTCATTTCTTAATAATTAGTTATAATAAATTAAAAAAATTAATTGACAAATGATTGAATCACTAAATAATTTTTGTTAATAAATAAAATATTAAATTATAAAAAATAAATATTATTATCATATTTTCTTTTAAAAATTTAAATTTTTTTTATAGCGAATAGGTCGTCTTTCAACAGCAGATCCATATATGAATACTTATAATCCAAGAACTTACTTTCTGCTGCGAAATCTTAATTTTCTAAGCACAACTTATGGTGAAACACGACTCCAACATGAAATACGGCATCAACCTCAAGTACGACCATTATCTCAATTGATCCGTTTTCAATTGTCAGAGTAACTCCACTATCGAGCTCCACTATCTCTATTCTCGCCATACGCGTGACTTTTCTTGTCTTCTAGTCTGCTAGGTGGAAGACCACTTCTCCATGTTCTTCTCCCCTCTCTCACTCCTCCTCCATCGACAGAAGCTTCAAGCTCTCCACAGAGCTCTCAAGCTCTCCACAGAAACTTCAACATGGTATCAGAGCCACGGTTGTGTTTGTTCATCTTTTTGTTGGTGGCTTCGCACCCACTGCAGAAGAATCTGGCACCCACCATGGAGCACGGACCCACAACCACAAGGTTAAGAGCTTTTTTCTTCTTCTTCATCTGAAGAGAGCAGGACCATCTTCCCTACCCACAAGAATTGGTACGTGTCCTCCCTTGCCTTACTCTGTCCCACCATACGATACAGTCTTCCTCTTCCCTTTCTCATTCTATTTCTTCCCTGTAAAACCAACATTTTCCCTTCTCCCCGTTCCTCTCCTTCTTCATCAAAATTTGAAGCACTCCTCTCATATTTCATCTTCCCTACCTTCCGCATCTCTTTCTCTCCTTCGGCGGATCAAGAAAAAAAATTGGAAACAAAATTCAGTTTCCCTCATCCTCTTTCTCTTCCCCTCCACCAAATTCTCCACTCTCTCCCTCATCACGTCATTTGTTTCCCATTCCATCACCCACTGCCTCCTCTTTCTCTTCCCCTCTAACAAAAAAAAAAAAAAAAAAACCAGAGCCTTTGAGCTCTATGGTCTGGTACTTCTCTCATTCTCATTCGAAGAATTTTCTCTCGCCGATACCGTGAAATCAATGCCTTCCCTATATCCCCATCTATTCCCTTCTTTCCTCACTCTTGTCTCCCACTCAATTCCCCTCCCTCCTCTCGCACCCATTTTCTCTGGTCCTCCTGCTCGCCCTCTTCCCAGCCTGGAGAATACTTCTTCCAACTTTCGGATCAGCCCCTCGTCATCGCTGGCCGTATATCTCTTTCTTTCTATAAAAGAGAATCTCTCCAAAAAGAGAATACTTCTTCTCCTCCTCTAATATTCCTCCTTTATTCAAATATCAGACATACTCTTGCACCGCCCCAAATCTTCAAGCTGAGCTTAAGCTTAAACACTCTCTCTCTAAAATCACATCATTTCTTCTTTGCTTCCTCTCTCTCGAAGATCACTCTCTGCAATCTCTAAAAAAAAAGGGCAGGTACCAACTTATCTTTCATCTCTCTCTCTCTCATTCTGTTATCCCTTTTCTTCCAATCAGTGGGCGTCTCCTCTTGCCCCTAAACTCAAAACTCCCTTGAGTGTCTCTATTCCCTTCCCCCTCTGTATTCTCCTCCTCTTCATCACTTTCTTCCTTGCTGCTGGCCTAACGAAGCCACTACCAACAACACCTTTCCTTCGCTACTGTCACAAGCTAGGCCTGCCTTGAGCTAGAGGGGGGATGTTAGAGTAGCTCCACTATCGAGCTCCACCATCTCTATTCTCGCCACACGCGTGACTTTTCTTGTCTTCTATATAAGATTATTTTTCCTTACTAGTCTTCAGAATTGAGATGATGAACGATATGTACGAAACTGATATTAAAAATCGTTCAATTATTATATATGAGTATATTTCGATACATTAACTAATGACAATAGAAAACACATTCTTGTTGAGGAAACTAAGATTCCACAATAGAAAACAAGTATTCGCTGTGGAAATTATCCTTTTCACTGTGGAAAACACATTTTTTGTAGTATATACATGTCTTCTATTGCGGAAAGTAAATCTTTGACTACAACTATTTCGTGTATATGTATGATGTTGAAAGATGACCTATTCGCTGTGAAAAAAAAAAATTAAATTTTTAACAGAAAATATAATAACGATATTTGTCTCGTTTATTTATCATATTTTAGAGTTTTATTTATTAATAAAAATTGATTAGTGTATGTCTTGTCACTGATCTCATTGTTCATTATTTGTTTTGCTAATTTCCCTAATTTAGAATAAATGTAGTATTAATAGTAAATAAATAGATAAAAAAACATTATAGTATAATATACTAAACGGGTATCTAATTTTTCATTAACGCCAGATTTGTGTGGTCGCTTTTGTTGAAACCGAAGTGGATGTCATCATCTCAATCAATACTTACCCGTTGAATAAATAAATAATAAAATGGACAGCTGGAGGTGACAAGGGTCAATGGTCAAAGTTTACAATTGTTATGTGGACCCCATTTCATAAGATAACAACAACATTGAATGTGGTGGATGGTTGTTTGGAAATTGGAAGACGCCTTAATTAATTTTTTTGGGCCTACTTTCTCGGCCCTCAATGTATTCTTCTAACCCCATTTGAGTTGGCCCAATTGTAAAAGAACGAGTATTGCATTGGCATTTGTAAATCATCTTAACGTAGTAAAATGTTGGGAGAGAGAATTTATACATCGATTTATAAATAGAAGGTTTGTTGGTCTCGTGATTAAATGATTTTGGGAATTTATGAACAAATCTTGAAGTCAAAACACACAACATCTCGTGGCACAACTAAAAATTTGGTATAGTAGAGGTCAAGTTGAATAAATAATTGGAAAACATATTAGAGTTGTCTGTGGAAAATGAGAAGACGAAGGTGTATGCATAGCCGTGGTGAAGAAAAAAGAATGAAAATTATAAGATATTGCACCACTGTAATGTAAAACAATGTCACATTAGTGTAAAGGCGCTGTTCAGCGGTAGAATCGCGGATGGGTAGGTGTTTGAACAAATCCGCAGAAATGTTTTAGGAAGAGCGAATGATGCGTTGGCTGTTAGATTAAAGGATCAGAAGAGTTGATGCCCGTTAGATCAAGAAAAAATATACTTCTGCAGAAATGAAAGATTTGTGTGGAAGAGAGGAGAACAGTTAGATGAGAAGTGTGGGCGAAGAATTGACCATTTGATGATAGAGGGAGGAAGGAAAAGATACTTCTGCGGATTGAAACGCACATGCGGAAAGGAGGTCTTTATAATGGAATGACGTCGATTCAAGGAAAGACATGAGAGGGCTCGTGTCCGCGGGAGCGAATGCGTCTATGGCAGCTGAGAAGAGAAGGAAAACGATGTTGTTTGGTTAAGTGAATCCACATCTACAGAAAGAAACGCGTCTGCGGAAAGACGTGATGGCTGTTGATTGGTTGTTTAACGCTGCAGGAAGGGAATATTCGTTGGGAATATTGGCAGCGGATACAAACGTAGCTGTTGCGGAAACGTAGGCTTCCACAACAGTATATTATCATTTTGACGTAGCTTTTGGACAATGAAGGCTATTCGCGATGGATGAAGCAACGTCGTTTAGAGGGTAATAAATGACTTTGGTCGCGTTTTAGTCACAGGAATATGATTATCATCAAGGATGAATCGGGTCATTATGGAAGGTTTCGCCATTATGGTGATTGGTTAGGCTAACTAGTTGGTATTTGGCTACCGTTTGGCTCTAGGATTAAGCGCGCAATTTCTGAGAGTGCGAAACTAGTGATCTCTTGGCCGAAGGGCGTGACCACTTTTAGATTAAAAAGGGATCGAGGATATTTTATTTTTCCTCCCTGGAAAACAAGCTAAATGATTGAAAGAAGAAATTTTAGAAATGGAATGTTCTGTATATTGACCGAAGGGAGTTTAGCTCAACCAAGTTCAGGATTTAGCAGAGTGTGTAATACACAAAATCCAGTTAAGTGATGAATGTATGTGTGACGACCTCATTTTTCATAAACTTTTAAAATACGTGAAATTTAAAACTTTTGTAAGACAATTAAAATCCTTCATAATCAGAGTGCTAAAACCAAGCGTCAAAACCGTTTCGTTACATTCGTTACGAAAATCATTTATCAAAACATAATGGAAGTATAAATGCATTACAATGAATTTAAACAATGAACATCAAAGAAAGTCAATACAATTCACACAACTGCTTGTGGTGCAGGGCCTCCACATGGCCACGACACACCCAATTCCTTACCTCGAAGCGTTAACGCGTATTCGTACTTAAATCTTTATCATTCTTCTTCTTTTCGATACCTTCACAATTAATAACGTATAATTAATAATAATCACAACTTATTAATCTTATTATATTTCATACCTTTAATCCTTATTACTACTTACTAAAGTTCTCTAAACGAAAGCGCTTTATTAATATAACCCAACCTAATAGTTTAATCTAAACTGACAGCATATAGAAACCAAGTTTATCGCACAGTAATGACCAACATATTCACAAATCTCGGGCAACAATCCCACAGTACATTCCACTTGATAATAGGCAACATAAGCTTAAGCCAATAGATTATTAGACACAACAGCAGATAAATCATCCATCAATACCAAAACACAGAGCGTATTCATACTTCATTATTGAACTATAAGACAATAGCTAAAATCATCCTTTAACAGCTAACTATCTTTCAATTCATCCAACTGTAACTTCACACAGGTTAGCTTCTCAACCGTATACATGTACAACCCAAGCAGTAACCACAAGAAGTATTATCCAAACAGCAGAGTATCAATTCGTATTTCAGCACTAATCATCAAAACAACGGTAACAGGGCATCATCCACATGCTTCAACATCCAAAACTCATTCAGGACATTAATTCTAACACATTTGCAGACTAATAATCAAACAGAGAAAAACTCTGTTACCTGAAGAAAGCCCAAGAAGAGCTGAGAACTGAGGACAGCTCCTCCGGCAAGCCCCCACACCCTTTCTTCCAAAATGCCACTACCTTCTCTTCGCCTCTGCCAATTTTTCTTCGCTAACGCTCACACCGCTGGAACACCAATTTCATGGAACTCACGTATTCACCAGTGGTCTGCCACTGCCAGAATTGCTGCGCACCAACAGCTTCGCCAACATCTGTCCTCGCAAGGCATCGCGACCCCACAGTTCATGAGAGCTTCACTCCAATTGTTCCCGTAGCTTGGCTACGACGAACCATTTCTCCTTAGTTCACCACGCAGTTGGCGACAACCCCGCGCACGCCTAAGCATGATCCACTGGACAGAACGCTGTTCGTCGCCGAGCTCTGTCCGACCACATGCCCCTCTTCTCTCTCGTGATCGTCTCCCCTGTCGTCCCCTAAGTCTCCCTCTTTCTCAGAAGATTTTTGTGCCCTTATTCCCCCTTCTCCCTTCCTTTTCTCCAAAGAGGCACACTATTTCTCCCACGAAGAGATTTCGCCCGAAGAAATCGCCCGTCTCCCTCGATCTCTCTCACGATCTCCCCCATTTTTCTACAGCAAATTGCGGGCAAGGATTTCATTCTAGCCCTCCATATAGTTTTTCAACTGTATCGAACCGGTTCAAGGAAAGAATTGAACCGGTTCAACTCATATCTCTTTTCTTTTATTTAAATTCTTCTTTTTATTTTAAATCTCCTTCTTTCCTTTATTTAAATAATTCTCTTTTCTTAATTAATTTTCCTTTTCTTTTATTTTAATTAATTACAACAATTAATTTAATTTCTACTTTTATTTAATTAGTCCTTTTTATCTATCCTCAATTAAATCACTATACTTTAACCCTAATTATTATCCCAATAATTTTTGTTAAATTATAATCTAATGGTTACGTCATTGATAATACCCTGAGAAATATCCAATGGATCTGAATATCTCATATTACTTTCCAATTATTCATATTGAATTCCGATATAAAAGTTGGAGTGTTACAGCATGTGCTTGGCCCTTCGGGGATTGCACCACAGAATGATAAGTTTAAGATAGAAAAAGTGTTGTGCAGTTTCTATTAGATTATGCTATGGTTGATTTGAGGATTTGTTATATTATCTTATGTCTGATATGAGGATGAGATGATCTGATAGTTTGATGATGTTAGATAACGTTTGAGTTCCATGCAGGTTACAATATTTCATGCACCATGTTTTCAAAAAAGTTACGTAAATGTTTTGTTATGCATAAGTTTTTCTAGTAAGAAATATAAAGATGAAAGAAGATCCGTAATAACTTTGGTGATACGGTACCATTGGAGCTTTGGGACGTTGATGCCCCCAATGGAGAATAAAACAACTTTGATATCGTGTCCCAATGTCTGAATAGAACAAGAAACAAATATAAAAAAAGAAAGAAAAATAGAAACAATATGTTTTAAAGATTTTAATTCATGTTTTATTATTCATTACTTACTATGAAATAAGCTTATAGATGAATTTTCTGGTGAAGGTAAAAGACTTGATGATAATATGTAGAGAGAAGTTGATTGATAGTAGCAGTTGAGAGAGTATTCTCCATGATGATGATGATTTGACGTTGTTACCTCAAGATTTGCACATTGGGTAAGGCTTTGCGAGCATAACTTATAATTTATGTCAAATAGTTATTGATAGGATGTAATACCCCGAACTTTTATATCAGAATTTAATAAGGATGATTTAGAGAGAAATTGGAATATTTGGATTTAATTGGATAATTATCGGGATATTATTAAGGACATAATCGTCAATCATAATTATCAAGTGATACTTGAAGATACTTGAAATAATCGAAAATTTATATTCGGGTAAAGAATAATTTAATTAAATGTAGTATTTAATTAAATTATTAATGAGGATGAAAAAAAATGATTTAAATTGATAAAAAATTAATAGAGTGGATTAATTGGAATTTAAGGATTTAAAAGAAAAATAAATAATTAAATAAAAATTTAAAAAAAAAAAATGGTATTTGCCATTTAGACAGAACAGGGGAGGGAGAGTGAGAGATTGATCGAGAGAGGGAGAGGCGAGGGTGAAATCGATGAGACGGCTGGAGCGCCGGCAACGCGAACGACGAGCGGCGGACGGCGACGGCGAAGGCTTCGGGCGACGGCGAATGCCACGGGTGGTGACGATAGGCGTGCGGTGGCTGGCGTCGTTCGTGGGCTCGGATCTAGGGCACAAATTTGACAATTTTGCGGGATGAATTGGGGATCCCGCGAAGTGGGGTTTCCGGCGTTGGTTCGAAGTAAGTCGATCTCTTCTTCTCCTCTACATTTTGTTGATTGATTGTTGGCTAGAACGACTTGTCGTTCACGAAGAAACGATTGAAGGCCGAAGATTTAGCCGAAAAATCAGGATCTGCTTTTGACCCAGTTGGATTGCACGCTGCCGACACTTTGCTGGAATGGGTTGAATAATTGAAAAGGAGACAGGAGCATTGATGAGGCTGTCAACCCGCTTTAAAAAAGTTGAAGTTAGCTGTCGGCTTGGAAGGAATTAAAAAGGAAAGAGAGGAGAGTTACAGAGGGTGTCCTGATGTTTGGCAGTACTGGCCGAGAGCTGAAGTGGGAAGAGGCTTCAGGTTTGCCCTGTCTGGTGAGGTTTCCTCTCGGTTGTGTTAGTTTGATGGTTTTTGTTTAAGATGAAGTCCAACATTGATATTGCTTTAGTTAGTTTTGAGATAATCAACTGATTAATACTAGTGATTGGATGAGTTTGATCTGTTGGTTTTGTTAATGGAAGGAGCTATGTTGATTTTGAAGCCTGGGTTAATCATTGTGCGAAGTTTTGTTATGGGAATTAAGTTGTTAATTTTCAGGATTTATTTTGCTCATGTGTTGAAGTCTGGAATGTTGGAATGTACTCTGCTGTTAAAAGATATAGCTGTATTGGGTCGATTTAGTGACTTATATCCTATGATTGTCTTCCTTTGCAAGTTCTGTTAGTTGTGTTGGAATGATTTTTGTAGTTGGATAAATATTTTGTAGAAATGATTAACTATTTGGGTGATC
>CM039484.1:28315467-28456469 GCA_022433065.1 Begonia loranthoides
CTGATGAAGGAACGGACGTCCCTCATAACGAAGATTGAAAATGGACGTTCTGGCATAGAGAAATTAAAAGAAAACGGTGTCATTTTGGTTATGACACATGTCCCTCTTGGGGAAAACAGACATTCTGTATAGCGAGAGTCTTTGTTGGGAACATCGAAATATCACTCAAAAAATTAGTTAACCCTCGTCTAGATATATGGAAAACTTGGATAACAACTATAAAATTTAAACGGATGTTTACGCGTGAAAACTGTAGTCTTCTGTGTATAAATACAAGGAGAGAAAGAGAGAGTGCTGCTGCGAGAGAGACGAAGGAAAATAGGATTTATAGAGAGCAAAAACTGTGAGGAAAGGAGGAGTCTTTGGAGTTTTTATAGAGAGAAAGAGACTATGAGAAAGTTGTGACAGAATGTGGGATCACCGTGGGAAGCAGTGGCGAAGGTATGGCAGAGGCGTGAGGGAGATACCTACTACGAGAGTGGAAAGTGAGGGAGAGCTCTCTGTGAAGTAACAGACAATAAGAAGAAGAAGAAAAGGAAGCGAAGCTCCTCAGGTGAACTTCTGTCTTCAGGTAATGCCTTGCTTCCTTCATGGTTTTAGGGATTTTGTGGGTTTATGGTTCTTTGTTTTTGGATTTTAATGGGATAATTGTAAAGGATAATGGATTATCAGATGTTATGATATCTACGTTTTTTGATGATGTTGGTGAAATGTTGATATGTTGTGAGGTTCCTACATGTTAGGTAAGTGCTCTGTTGTTTGAATTGGAATTGGAATTGGTGATGGTTGTTATCTGTGGTTGATTATGGTTGTTAAGCTGTGTTGGTTGAATGGTCCTTGTTTTGGATAGTAATGGTTAATGGAAATTGGTTCACTATTTTGGGGATTTGATTACTCTCTGTAATATGTATGCTTAATAGATAATAATGGATGTTTATGCTTGGTTCAATTAGTACTAATGAATGAGGTTGAGAAGTATTCTCTGTTTTTTACTGTTTGAGGAAACTGTGAGGTTAAAGGGAGGATTATGAGAACTGTTAAGTGATTAGCTGTATTAGATTATGAAATTCTATTAAGTAAATGCATGAGGAGCAAGGGTATAGATAAGGTTGAGGTTATTAATGATTGAATGTTATGTATTTTGAAGGTATTAAAGGGAAAAGAGTATTAAGTGTAGAGAAGCTTTAAAGATAGCAGGTAAGTGATACATATGTGCTTTGGCCTTCAGATCCTACATCGTAAGAATTAGGGTTGTATGCTAACTGCTTATTAGAAATTGGTTCATTTAAGTTATAGATTTAATATGATAAAGTTATGCTTTGAAGATTATAAGATTTGATAGAAACCATGTTTAATGCTGCTTGTTGAGGGTTTATTAGAATTATGTTATTTTAATGATATGTTTAATAGATGAACATGCTCAGAGATTATAGTACTGATATGATAGAATGTATGTATTCATTAGCATTCTACATCATGGTTTTCTAAAGAATACAAAAATGGTTTTTATGCATGATTTTGAAAAGGAAACAGAAACAGAACGTAAATGAATTAAACAGAATAAATGTAAAAGAGATGATATGAGATGTGGGCTTGTTAGTTGGTCCTCGGTCGGTGTTGAGACTAGCCGGCCAACAGGTGAGTGAGGCAGTTTCAATGCTTGGTGTGCACAGCCGCTAGTAGGCGGAGGTCGTAGCTTGAGCCGAATGTTGTGCGATGTAGTGTACAGTAGCTAGTAGAGCATTCGGTCATAGCCGGAGCTGCTTATCCCTAAGGTTGGGTTGCTGTGTATTGGTGTACACAGTAGCTATCAGGCGGTTTGGTCAGAGCCAAGCCTTTATCACATAGGGGGTCCGAGGTTGGAGTCGGGATGGACTAGCCAATGGTTAGTGTGGTCGTTTCAATGCTTGGTGCGCATGGCTGCAAGTAGGCGGAGGTTGTAGCTTGAGCTGAATGTTGTGCGTCACAGTGTATAGTAGCTAGCAAAGCTTTTAGTCATAGCCGGAGCTGCTATACCAGAGATGTCGGGTTAGAAAACGATAACAGAAAAGATAATAGAAACAGAAAATAGAGAGATAAAGATTAAAACATAAAAGATAAAAGATAAAGGAAAGACAAACATAGAAACCGCATACAGATTTTAAAGTGGCATAGCATGTGCATTTAGATATTTTATTTATATCACTTACTGAACGTTAGACTTATTAGTTTATGTCTTGCGATGTAAGTACATGCACAAGAACAGAAGAACAAGTTAAGGAGTAGTTGATGAAGAATTTGCACGCGTGGATCTTGTGGCTAGCTAGGCTAAATAATTTAAAAGAGAAAAGAGTTTTGTAACGATAAAGTAAACGATTTATTTACTATATTGTAAATTATTTGTTTTATGCTTCCGCTATCTTTTCCAAAAGGTTTTAAGAAAAAATAATTTTATAACGAAGAAGTCTTCTGCTGTATTTATAAAAGAAAAGTCTTAAATTTTTACACTTTTGAAATGTAAGAAGTTACAGGTCGTTACAACCATCATAGTCAAAATCGGTATACGCCACTAAATCAAAAGAGTTTCCTTTGGGATACCATAGTCTTAAATCACTTGTCCCACTTAGATATTTAAATATGCCCTTAACTACATTTAAGTGAGACTCTTTGGGGGATGTTTGAAATCTTGCACATAAGCACATACTAAAGAGAATATCGGGTCTATTTGTCGTTAAATATAATAAAGATCCAATCATGCCCCAATATTTTTTTATATCTACATATATTTAATTTTCATCCATAACTAATTCTATTGATGTACTCATGAGACTACAAGATGGTTTGGATGTATCCATACCAAACCTCATAATAAGTTCTTTAACATATTTTTCTAGATTTAAAAAAATTTCTTCTTAAGATTGCCTAATTTTTAAACCAAAGAAAAATTTAAATTCTCTCATCAAACTCATCTCAAACTCACTTAGCAATAACTCTGCAAATTTTTTACAAAGTGAGTGATTAGTTATATCAAAAATAATATCATCCACATAAATTTGCACAATGATCATATTCTCACTATTGTGCTTGGTGAATAAGGTGGAATCAATATTTTTTTTAATTTTAAACTCCTTTTCCTTAAGAAATTTGCTCAATCTTTCATACTAAGCCCTCGAAGCTTGTTTCAAATCATAAAGAGCTTTATTGAACTTATAGACATGATCAAGTTTAAAAAGAAATTAAAAAGGGAGGGATAGATGCTGAACCGGTTCGAGCTGGCTGGTTCACGCTAGTTCGGCCTTGTCTAGTTTGGGAGGAACAAAGAATTAAGGCTACAGTTTTTTTATTTTATTATGAAAGATAGAAGAGAGAGGGCGATTCAGAAAGAGAGAAATCAGGCGATCGAGAGAGAGAGCTCGAGAGGGAGACTGAGAGCGAGAGAGCGAGAGATGACAATAAGGGAGCTTAGGAACATGAGGAGGCTCGGGTTCGGCCGATTCTTCTTCGCGCAAGCTGCTGTGAGAAGGAGGGTGCGAACTGTGCGGTGCTAGGGCACGGGTTGGACGATTCCCATGGATTGGACCGTATTCGGCGAGACGAATTGGAGCTATGAAATTCTACATCAAGCTGAGGTAAGTCATGATTGACTTGTCCTCTGTCGATTATGGGTTGATTTGGCGAAGAAAAACTGGCAGTGACGAAGGACAGGGGTGAGCTGTGACCTGTGCATTTCACGCTGAACTGGACTGGGGCAGGTTTTTTGTTGCTGCTTCTCCCTTGGCGATTTTGTGAATTTCCTGATATATTGCATTGATCTCGCTGAAGCAATAACGTGGTTATGTGGTGGCGTCAGATTGGACCTCCTTCGTTAGGATGGGTGAGTGTTCATGAGCTTCTGCTCCCTATGTCTATAAAACGATGGCCGAAGATGAGGTGACACTCTGGATGACTTGAGAATTACAGAGAGCAAGTGGGTTAGGAGAAAATTTGGTCGTGAGGGTGAAGAGGAAAAGAAGGATAATTTCTGTCGGGTGTTCTTTCATGATGGAGTTCTTCAAGGTATGAAGAGTTCATTACTGCTATTATTTGTTGGTTTTCATGCACTGCTCAAATGTATGTATTGCTGAAGATTTTGTTCTGCTGTTTGGGTTTATATTAATTGTGTTAATGCTCTACCGATGGACTGTATGAGGAAATTACTCTGTTGAAATTGGTTTTGTTCATCGTTTGGATTCTGCCAGGGGGAAAATATTGAGGAATTGTTGGTTGCTTGTTGATTATTGCTGTTGAACTGCCGTGGATATTTGCTGTAATGTGGAATTATTAAACTTGATTATTATATGTGACAGTGGAATATTGTTGGAATATGATAATTGTTTGGACGTTGTTGGTTACTAATGTGGTGGCTGTTGAAGTTGGAATATGATAACTCTTTGGATAAAGATAAAAGAATATTAGTCTGAATATGTTGGGTTATGCTCATTGTAATTGTGGGGATTTATTTTCTACGATCATTTTGGTTATGGTCTGCTGAATATGGATGTTGGCCTTTCTATTGATAATGAAATGTTAAAGTGTTGATGAAGTATGGGTTCCCTGTTGGAATGATCACGGTTGGAAATGCTCTGTTGGTATGACCGTTCCTTGGCTCTTATGTGTTGCTCTCTGTCCATAAATGTACGAATAAGCTAATTAGTGAAATGAAGGGAAGGATTGAGTTTATAGTTCTGTAAATTAAAGTTACTTTTTTATTGGCTATAAAATTAATAAAGATAAATTAATGAAAAATCGTTGAGTGGTAAATAATGATCAAGGAATAACATAATCAATGTTGGAGTTCATAAATTGGTAAATATATTAATAAATAAATGTTAATTATTTTGAAGGTATTAATGGGAGAAGGATAAAGAGTTAAACTTGCTACGGAAACAGGTAAGTGATATGTGTGTGCTTTGGTCTTTGGGGTCATACATCGTAAGAATGGATATGCACATTGATTTGTTTATAGCTTTATTAGATATGAAGCATGTCTATCATTTTACGGGCATGTCTATAACTTTACGAGCATGTCTATAGCTTTACTAGCATGTCTATAGTTTTAATAGCATGTCTATCGCTTTAATAGCATGTATATTGTTTTACTAGCATGTCTTCCATTTCATAAGCATGTCTATTGTTTTAATTAGCATGTCTACAATTTTATGAAGTATGATATGTGAATTGTATGTTGGTTGCATTATTAGATTCCCTTCATGATGTGATAGAGATTGCATGCATTCACGAGCATCATGCATCACAATTTTCAAAGATTACAAAAATGATTTTCAAGCACGGTTTTGAAAAGGAAACGGAAGCGAAAAGAAGTACAAAAGAACGATTAAGAAAGATAAAGAAAAGGGGTTGGTCCGGTAAGTAATGCCCGACAACCCAAGTAATAAAAGATAAGGGTTTCTATGATCTAGTAGGTAAAGCTCGACACAGGAACAAAAAGAAAAGAAAAGGGGTTGTGTGGCCCGGTAAGTAAAGCCCGACACATAACCCAAACGAAAGAAAAGTTAAAGGTTTATGTGGTTTGGATAAGTAATGACCAACACAAAGACAAAAGAAAAGAAAAGTAAAGAAAAGAACATGAAAAGAGAAACAGATACGGATACAGAAATAGAAAGATAAGAACAGAAACGTGAAAAGATAAAAGATAAAAGATAAAGGAAAGAAAATAAAAAGAGAAAATGTATATAGATTTTAAAGTGGCATAGCATGTACATCTATTTACTTAGTTCTATAACTTACTGAGCGTTAGACTCATAGTTTATGTCTTGCAATGTAGGTACAAGCACGAGAGAAAATGACGAATAGATCAAGGAGCAGTTGATGAAGGATTTACAAGGGTGAGTCTTGTGGCTGGCTAGACTAACGAATGTAAAAGAGAAATGAGTTTTCTAAACGTAAAGTAAACAATTTATTTATTCTTCTTCAAATGACTAGTTTATGCTTCTGCTATAAAATGATTTATGCTTTTGTTTTAATTTGAGGAAAAAGATTTTATAAATAAAGTCTTCCGCTATTAATAACAATTTAAGTAATGAGTTTAAGAAAAGAGTTTTTAACGATCAGGTTTTAAGAAAAGTACTTTGATGTTAACTTAAAAAGGTTTTAATAAAGATTTTCGCTGTTTTATAAAAGAAAAAGAAAAGTTTTAAATTTGACGCGATTTTCAAAGGTAAGAAAAATTGGGTCGTTACATTTCCATTTGCCTTTCAAGGTCTTTATTCACTTCCATAGTATTTGTTGGTTGGAGGGATTCATCAAAAGTAATATGTATAGATTCTTCCACAACTAGAGTTCTTTAAGGAAAACTCTATAAGCTTTTCTAGTTTAGGAATAACCTAGAAAAATATCATAATCCATTTTAGAGTCCAATTTGCCTAAGTTATCCTTGGTGTTTATAATAAAACATTCGCACCCAAATGACTTAAAATAACCTACATTGGGAGATCTCTCATTCCATATCTCATAAGGGGTCTTATCAAGGATAGGACAAATGAATACTTAATTGAAAACATAACATGTTTTAGCAACGATTTTTGCCCAAAAATATTTTGGAAAAGCATTCTCGTTGAACATGGTTTGACCTAGTTCTTGAAGTGATTTACTTTTCCTCTCAACAAGTCCATTTTGTTAAGGGGTTCTTGATGAAAAACAAATTATGATCAATGTCATACTTATGACAAAGGAGCTCAAAACTTTCATTTGCATTCTCCCCCATGATCACTATGGATGACAAAAATTGATAGATCCTTTTTGTTTGTCTAATAGACATTCGGCTTAATTGTTTTGATGATGAATGATTAATTTGATTATAAGTTGTTTATAAATTGGATAAATTGTTTATTATTTATTATATCTTTGATCTTTATTGGAAATATCATTAATATGGTATTAATGTTTACAAATATGTTCGTCTAAGTTCATGTAGCTTATAGGTTGATTATTAGAACTTAGAAGCTTGAAAATGTGCAAAACATAGAATAGAGGCCGACTTGTGTAAATGGGCGGTTGACCAGATTGCTACAGTTAGCAGAACAGTAGAAGAGTAGTTGACTAGACAAGAAGGGTGGTTGACCTAAATTATTACGGATTGCTTGACAAATCCTAAAGTGCAAAAGAGTGGTCTACTTGGATGAAGGGCAGTCGATCGAAAATTGGACAGTGTCGAGACAATTTTCGGAGTTGCACTAGAGCGGTTGATCAGTGCGAAGGGCGGTCAACCAAAAACATAACGGTAACAATGGAATGGTTAGGAAGTGGTTGACTAGAAGAGTTGGGTGGTCGACTGCTCAGAAGAAATTATAAATAGAAGCACCAGCCATAGATGAAAATAAGGAAGAGAAATCATACCGAAGTGCTGCCAAAATGATTCCATGATATTTCTCTTCTAGATTGAGTGCATAAGCCTAACTCTCTCATTCCTTAACTTGAGAGTTTATATCTTTGAGAGTTAGACATTCAAATTGTAATTTTCATTCCTTCATTGTACTCAACCGACGATAAAAGGGTGATGCCCCGTAATAGTCAAGAGCAAAGGGTGATGCCCCGCAACAGTCAATTGTAAAGGCTTGGTTGACACGCGTGAAGTTCAATCGACAATAACTTGGTAGGTTATTAGTTTAAGGAATCTTCAAGGGGGAGCCTTGAAGCACGGATGTATGCAAGGTTAGTCGAACTGCGTTAACAAATGTGTTTGCATCTTCTCTCCCTTAACTTCTTACTATTATGCTTGTTTTAATTGTATATTGTTGATCACATAATTAACAAGAAGAAAATATATAATCGCACGAAAAAGTTAGATAGCCTAATTCACACCCCCTAGGACTATCACGGTCATTTCACTTTTCATTTTACACTTTCTTCCTCAAGCTAGAAAAGGTCTTGAATGTCTCATGCTATACTTTTAAGAAGAAAACTCAAGTGAATCTAGAAAAATCATCTACAATGACATACACATAGAATTTTCTCCTAAGTTAGCATTCTTTGATGGACCAAAGAGATCCATATGAAGAAGTTGGAGGGGTTTGGAGAATGATACAATATTTTTAGAAGCAAACGAACTCTTTGTTTGCTTTCCCTTTGGACAAGCATCACAAATTGTGTTCTTTTCAAATGTAATCATAGGGAGACCCCTCTAGATTGTTTCTAGAAATTTTAGCCAATGTATTTATTCCTACATGCCCTAATCTTCTATGTCAAGACCAACAATCAACAAAGGAATTTGTAGTTAAATACTTCTCATCAAAGCATAAAATATTATTCAAGTCAATAGCATAAATATTTGCATGTCTATAACCCAATAATAAAATTTTTACATTAGAACTGTCCTCAATCATGTTGATTCGAAAGTCACTTTATAACCTTTATCATATAGTTGACTAATATTTAGTAAATTATGCTTCGACCCATCAACTAATAATATATTTTCAATGATAGGTTTGAAAAATTACCAATATTGTTGATACCAACGATTTTGCTCTTTTGATTACCACCAAAAGTCACATTTCCTTTCTTCTTGGTGATGAAGGTAAACTTTGATGAGTCTCCCATCATGTGCTTTGAACATCCACTATCTAGGTACCATTCATCTTTCACAAGAGAATCTTCATCCTACAAGCAAAAATTAGTTGTTTTTCTTAGATACCAATCTTTTTGTGTCCTTGAGAGTTAGTTTTAGTTCCTTTAGAAACTCATACTAATTCAGAGGTTAATTTTTTATCATTTGATTTCAAAAAACAAGAGAATAATTTATGACCTATTGCGCTACATGCATGTCAAGTAGATGGACTAACAAAAAAATTCTTATAAGTTTTTTCCTTTTGAAATGATTGATATCGTAAATCGACTTTATCAAAAGTAACTTTTTGTTTTCCGAATAACATGTTTAAATTTTTACTTCCATTAGTAAACTTAAGAACAATAGTATTTAAGTCATCATTTTTAACTTTTAAATCACTAATCTCTTTCTCAAATGATTGAACAATACTAATGTGCTTTTTCACTAAATTTCCATTTTCCTTCTTCAACAATTTGTATTTAGATTAAGCATGTTAAATTGTTCAAGTAGTTCATCAAATGCATCTATCAAATTGTTATCATCAAGATTATTATCTAAATTACTAAAGGAGTCATGTATTTTATTATCCTTAGTCATGAAGCACATATTTGCCACCTCTTCATCCTTGGAGGATGAATCTTCTTCATTATTATCTCATGTAACCTTCATCGCTTTCTTCTTAAAGGCTTTTGGTGCCTTCTTTGCTTGTGGGCAGTCAACTTTGAAGTTTCCTGACTTTCACATTCAAAACAAGTGGCTTCCTTTTCTTTTAGAGATCTATCTCCTTTAGTGATTCTTTTTCCTTACCACTTTCTTTGTAAGAGGAACTTGTTGAATTTTTGAGTCATAAGGGCTATCTCTTCATCATTATCTTCTTTGTCAGATTACCCTTGTTAACTTAATGAAGCTTTAAGAGCAATATCATTCTTCTTGGAGACTTTTTTCTCTTTTTGCTCTTCCTTCTCATTAGTCTTCATCATGATCTCATGAAGCATTAAAGATCTGATGAGTTTTTCCATCTTTAGTACTTTGAGCTCACGAGCTTTTTGAATTGCCATCACTTTTGGTTGCCACGATCTCATAAGGTATTTGAGAATTTTTCTAACTAACTCTTCGTTGGGATAAATTATACCAAGAACGTTTAAGCTATTAGTAATGTTTGACTAATAGTCTCATTTTTATCCATAACAAATAGTTGTACGAGCATGCTCAATTTAATTTCTTGAACTTGATTTGTGCCATCATGTGTGATATCGATGTTAGCCTAAGTGTTATTAGGCTTAATTATTTTGATGATGAATGTTTTAATTGCAATTATAAGTTGTTTATTGATTGTTTATGTTTAAATATTTAATCATTATATTTATATTTATATTCATTAGAAATACCCTCAATACGGGTATTAAGTTGTGCTAACAAGTCTATGTAAGTCCATGTACTGATTAGGTATCAAATTGGGACTTAGAAATATTAAGGATAGCAATTGGAGGCAAGTGGTTGAGTAAAATAGTAGTGAAGGTTGACCAAAAATTGCCCACACGAAGGAATTGGTCGACCAGATGATCAACCACAACATAAATAGATTGCTCCCAGGATTTGCGGTCGAAGAAGCTATCAAGCAGCGAAGATTTGGTCGATTGATTTTAAATATAGATTGTCTCTCATATTTGCGGTAGAGATAGCAGTCGAGTAAGTGGTCGACCGAAATTGCTGGACAACGCAACGACTCGATTTCAATGATCAGATGCAGTCAACCAAAAAGAAAATGGTCGACCGATTTCTCAGTGTCTATAAATATAAGACACTCCAAGGCTCATAGTAACTAAACGGGAATTGAGGCGAAGCCCTACCGATTTTTATACTCAATTCCAAAATACTTATTGAGCATGTAACCTAACTCTCCATACTCCCTAACTTGAGATTTCAATGTGGGAGAGTTATGAGTCTTTGTTTTCTTATTTGTTTTCCATTTGCAACCGAACAAAAGGGTGACACCCTGAGAGTAGTCAAGAGGAAGGTGATGCCCTGAGAATAAGTTTGTAAAAGGTTTGTTTGACACCCGTGAAGTCAAACATCGCCAATCAAGGAGATTGGGCTATTAAGGAACTCCAAGTGGAAATCTTGGAGCGCGAACGTAGGCCGGGGTTGCCGAACCGTGTGAACAAATTAGTTTGCGTATTCTCTTACCCTATCTCCTTTATTATTGTTATTAATTGTTTATTTATAGTTGATAAATTATTTAGAGTTAGAGAAATTAAATATTATACGAAAAAGTTTAGCACAACTAATTCACCTCCTCCCCCCTCTATAGTCGTGCATAGATCCTAACAAGTGGTATCAAAGCAGGTTAATTAAAAATTTTGTGTGATATTGTGATTGTTTGAATATATTTGCTTGTTTTGCATCTATTGAACTAATATATTTTTTGGGAAATTATCTACATAATTTTGTTTGAACTATTTGGTGATATAAATTGCTCAATTTAAAATAGCCTTCAATATGCAAGTTGAAGGACAATCTTTACTTAGGCCTTAAAATTTTGATGGAAGTCATTATAAATATTGGAAGGCTAGGATGAAAATTTATATTCAATCTATAGATTATGACCTTTAGAATATTATTGAAAATGGGCCTTTCATTCGGCATAAATTAGAAAATTGTATTAGAGGTTCCAAAGGTGTATAGTGAATATAATGATGTTGATAAATGAAAATTGAGCATGAATGCTAAAATTATAAATACTTTATATTGTGCTCTAAATATGGATGAGTTTATAGAATTCAAGCATGTGATAGTGCCTTTAAAATTTGGAAATTGCTTGAAATTACGCATGAGGGCACTAATCAAGTAAAAGAATCTAAATTGAGCATGCTTATTCATGATTATGAGTTGTTTGCTATGGAAAAAGATGAAACCATTAGTCATATGTTTACTCATTTTACTGACATTACTAGTGGTTTAAAAGTTCTTTGTAGAATTTATCCCAATGAAGAGTTGGTTAGGAAAATTCTCAAGTGTCTACTAAGGGCATGGCAACCAAAGGTGACTGCAATTTAAGAAGCGTGTGGCCTAAAAGTTTTAAAGATAGAGGAGCTCATCAAATCTCTAATGACACACGAGATTACGATGGAGGCCAACGAGAAAGAAGAGCAAAAAGAGAAGGAGATCTTCAAACCAAAAAACATTGCTCTCAAAACCTCCACAAGCACTCAAGTGGGCTCTAGGGAAGAGGGTGAAGAGGAAGATAAAGATTTAAAGTTCATCACCCTGAAGTTCATCACCCTGAAGTTCAACAAATACCTTCATCAAAAGAAGGAAAAAAGAAAGAAGGTAATAGTTTGCTTTAGGTGTGGAAAATCCAGACATACTTCAACCGAATGTCCCAAAGCAAAGGAGAAATCCAAAGCCTTAAAGAAGAAAGCGTTCAAGGCCACATGGGATGATAGCAAGGAGAGCTATTCTTTTGAGATTGAGTAAGTCTCCAACTTTTGCTTCATGGCCAAGGAGCTTAAGATACACAACTCCTCTAGCCATTCAAATAATTGTGATGATGATAATGAATTGCTAGATGCGTTTAATGAGTTGTTTGATAATTTCAATGTGCTTAAGCGTAAATATAACTTGTTGAAAAAGGAGAAAAACAATTTGATTGAGAAACATGTTGATTTGGAAAAATCCATTTAGAATCAAATTGTTGAGTTAAAAGACATGAATGAGAATTTGCTTGTTACCAATAAATCACTAGAAAATATTTTTGAATTAAATGCTAAGAATAGTGATTTGAATTCTATTGTTTTAAAATTTACCAGTGGTAGCAAAAATTTTAATATGCTTTTAGGAAAGCAAATGGTCACATTTGACAGGGCCGGTATTGGCTATGAACCTTTTACAAGAAAGAAAAATTATAAGAATTTGTTTGTTGGTCCTATTACATGCTATGTTTGCAATTATATAAGACATAAATCCTTTGTTTTCCCACTAAAATTGAGTGACAAAAGGGCAAATACAAAATTGGTTTGGGTTTCTAAATGAACCATTCCAAAGGATACAGGACCCAAAATAGTATGGGTGCCTAAGAAAAGCATTAAGTGTTTTTTGATTTTTGATTCATGTAATACCCGATTTCCCATAACAGAATTACATAAAGATAATGGGAGAATTAATTGGGTTTATTGGAATTATTTGGATAATTATTGAGGATTTATTTGATGGAAAATTTATTTAGGAAACTGAATAAAAAAATTTAAATTGGACCAATCATCATCGTCAAGCAATATTCAAAATAAATCAAAAATTGAAATTGTGTCAAATACAATTTAATCAAATGAAGAATTTAATTAAATGAATGAGATGATTTATTAAATAAAAGAAGAATGAAAAATAAAAGAAAGGGAGATTAGTTAGAAATTTAAAATAAAGGAAAATTTGATTAAAATGGGAGGATGAACCGGTTTTCTTGGTTTGGTTGGTTTGGTTTTATAAAAAAAAGAAGGGGGAGATGGAGAAGGAGATCACAGGAGTATTTTCAAAAAGGGAGAGAAGAGAGGGAGATTCGGGAATGGCAGGGGAGGTGTACTCTCGCGGGTGCTAGGTTTCGTTGGTGAGTGTGAAACTTCGGTGAGCTGCGAGCGGCAAACCGTGGTGGGGGATTGGCATAGGAGGAACGCCCAAGCTGCAGGATTATTTGGAGTCGAGCTCCCACGAGCTGGTGCTTCGCAATGCTAGGCTGTGGTAAGTCGGTAGTTTACGTTATGTGTTTTTCTCCCTGGCGTTCTATTGTTGGGTGATTCGGTGTGTTGATTTGGTGAAGAAAACGGCAGTGATGAAATTACTTGGGGGGGGGGGGGGATTTAGTGTGGGCGACAGGGTGCTTCATGTTGGACCGCACCCGGTGTGTTGCCAGGTCCCTTTGGTTCGCTAAAATTTTGAACCGGTTTATTTCATTTGTTCTAGCCGAGACAATAATGCACGATATTCCCTTTATAGATGGGAAGCCCACTTGTTGGAATTGTTGGCAAAAGTTGGCAAAAAATCAGATTTCTCCCTTGGCCTGTCTTCTGCTTCTTCGACAATCTTCACGTGATTCTTTAGAGATGATAAGGCACTCTCCACTTGGCGGGGACAAATTGGACCTCCTCCATTGAAGTGGGTGAGTGCCCATCAGTGTTGGCGTCCCCGTGAAGCTCCTTCTTGTCTATAAATTGTGGGCAGCAGGTGATGTGTTCTGTCATTTTTTTACAAAATGAAGGTGAGGCAGTGCATGAGCTATTATCTTGGATTGTTTGAGAACTATGAGCTGCCGAGCTGTAGAAGAAAATCTCCAGGTAAGAAATGGGTGTAGTGGCCTGAGGAGGCCCTACATCACGGGTTCTTGTTGTTTGGATTTTGTGATTTTGTTGAACACTGCCTTGGTTGATTTCTGTGAAGAATGCTCTGTTGATCTCTAGATGGTTTTATTTCCCACTGATTATACTCTGATGGAGAACCTGCTTTGTGATTTTTCTTGCTAACCGTGAAGTGTAGACAAGAAGGGATTAATTGAAGTATTAACATGGATTTAATCTTTTACTACCTCTTTGATGGAAGAATTACTTGTTATGGATCACGTTGGTTGTTCCTTGGGATTAAAGGGAATAGATGGTAAGACTTATGTTTGATCCGAGAGGATCAAAAAGGTGCTGTTAATTCTCGTAAGCGTTGTTGTTGTGCTGGAATATATTGTTTCTGTTAATCCCTGCTGATAGTTGTTATTTCCTTACATAGTTAATTTAATAATTACTCTTTAATGAATGGACCCCGGGCTATTCTCTCTATGGCATTGATAAAGGTTCATTGGCTGCACAATTAATTACCTATTAATAATCTCACAGTTATGTTAATAGTATTCTTCAATATGGTAAATTTCTAGACTTTGAGATATGAATTGTATGCCATTGTTGGGATGTTATGTTTCCATATTCTATATATCATTGTAAACTGTATATGACAAGATATTCATGCATCACGGTTAGGGCTTATGAAATTTCTGACATATTGCATGACATGCATAATAAATGTAAATAAGCATGTTGGGGTTCGGGAGATTTGGTGACGATCCATCGGTGGTGACACCCCTAATGGATGTATCTCCTCCCACATAAGGAGCGAGTGACGGTTAAGCCACATGGACCATAGGATGTATCCTCTTCTCTTGTACCAAAAATCCTCAATGCTTGGAAACAAAAGATATTGGTGACGGTATGTGGTGACACCCCTAATGGATGTATCTCTTTATCGGAGTGACGGTTAAGCCACATGACCGTAGGATGTAAACTTTCTCTTTGTATAATAGAAAAGATAGGTTCTTTTCTGAAACACAGCGTATGAGCACGCATGAGCATGAACATTGTCTTTCATCCTATTTCTTGCTGAGTGATAGACTCATTGTTTTACCCGTGATGTAGGTATGTACGAGGAATAGGTGAACATGTCAAGGACAGTTGATGAAGGATTTGCACGGGTGGATCTTGTGGTTGACTAGGCTAAAGGATTTAAAGAGTAATTGAGTTGTAAAGAGCTTTGTAAAACTAATGTAAACAGTTTATTTATTTTTACTCTCTAAATGATTGGTTTTATTTATAAAAGCTTTTTGCGAAAAGAATTGTCTTCCGCTGTAATTATAAAAGAAAAGAAAAGTTTTAAATTTCACGCGATTTTAAACATAAGAAAAACCTGGGCGTTACAAATCAAGAGTTGGCATATAATGTGATGATAATGCATAATACTTATACTCTTTATTTGAATAAATTTTTCTTGAGATGTATGTATAGGTTAAAAACATATTCTCTTGGTTTGAATTGAATAGATTATATCCATATAGGATAAAATCTTATTTTCTCGATTCTTTTATTTGCATTTTTTTTGTATCATGGGTTTGAACTTATTTGTTTATTCTTCAATTGATATTTGTGGATTTATTTTTGCTAATCCAACAATTGGCATAATAAATTGCATATGTTAAAAAATTCTTGGTAATTGATTTTGATGTATATTTTTTCCCATTGATTAAATTGATATGTTGATACAGGGGAAGAAATAAAAATTGATTGTTTTAACTCCCAACAATTGGTATATTTAGAGGGAGAAAAATATTTGATTTGTTCTAATTGATTAAAGTGTTTAAACCCCCCAATGATTTGAATTTCGTTGTTGAAATAGGGGGAAAAAATAGTTTGAATAATTTTTTAAAGTTTAAATGTTTTTGATATTACAATTGGTACACTTTAAATTATATGTCTTATGGTATAAGAATTCGGTTATGATTGATTACAATCGATTCAAATTAAGCCAATTAATGTAAGGAACAATGTTGTATAAGGTTTGTACAAATTTGGTTGACCATTTAAAGTTATTTACTCTCTATTATGAAGGAATCAGTCACCAGCTAAATTTGGTCAACCAAAAAATAGGACAGATTACCCCTGTTTTTCACTCGAAGAATTCGGTAGACCACCTAAAATTTGGTTGCTTGCTGACTCATTTTAAAAGGAATTTTGGTTGACGAAAACCCTAATCCATTCAAAAACTCCAACCTCTCCAGCAATTCCAGCGACTTTTCCGAGCTTCCCTCCAACATTCCTCTACAATTTTTAGCCCTCTCTACCTAACCTTCACTCCCTTCTAGAGTTCTCCTTCTCTAGCGTCACATTTCTCTCAATCGTCGCTCTTTCTCCAATGGCAACTCGTATTACGAACAAGCAAAAAAATTTGAAAAATAAAGGTAGCTCTTCTCAACCACCTGCACCAGTTGAATTTATGTCGAAGTTATATGTTGATGCGGCTTGTAAAGAAAGATTTGAGGAGGATTTGAAGCATAGGTCATTAATTCTATCCAGAAAAATCTCATTTTCGGGTCTAACTAGCCTTAATATTGAAGATATGTATTCTCACATGGGGCTATTTAAATTGTTTAGCTTAGATGGCCCGTATGTGGAAAAGGTTATCCAGCTATTTTATGCCAATGCGTCGTATTCCTCAAATCTTGTGAAAGTCAAAAGTTATCTCTATGGAAAAGAGATAACATTGACCCCTCACTCATTCAAAGCCTTTTTTGGATTTTGAAGAAGGTGACAGATGCGAGAAATACTTTAATGGAAATAGAGAACTCAATTTTCTCTAAAGTGATGACAGAGAACTCTTCCTTGAACAAATCCTTAAGAATCCAGAAGAGGAAATGATTGTTAAACCCAAGGCCAAGGACCTTAACATCCGGCCTCGTCTGATTCATCTCACGTTGACCTATAATTTGTTGCCCCGGGATGGTCATCTGGACCACATTGGCTACATGGACTTGTATGTCCTTGAACGTCTTTTTAGTCAAACCTCGTTCGATATGGGGTACTTGATTCTTCATCAGATCATTGAGGTCACGAGCAGTAGATCTAAATCACTTCCGTTCAATCTCCTTCTCACCAATCTCTTCCGTTTAGAAGATATACTGATCCCTCCCTCTGAGCCATCAATGTCTATTAGGAGCATGAATATATACGGTTCATACCTTGGGGAGGATGGGCTTTGTGATGGATGATAGTGGTTAGTGGATTCTTAAGTCATCCCGAGGTGCCTCATCTTTCGCCGCTCAAGCTGTTGTTCTTCTAGGTGATGTAGATACTTCTGTGCCTGATCTTCCCTCTGCATCGCTGCCTGCATCTTCTTCTCATCTGGCATCTCCTCCTTGCGAATCATTATTCTCCTCTTCTCACTTATCTAGACGTGAAGAGAAAATGGACATGTTGACTACCTATCTTTTATCCTTTGAAGAACAAGTTTTTGCCAAGCTTAAGGCTATGGATAGGCGCATTGAGAAATTTTTTGAAGCAGTTTGGACAAATATGTTCACAGAGATTGCCCCATCCCCTTCCATGCATCCAGATATTCCATCATCACCCGCTCCTCCTCTTGCCTTGGATGATGTGGCTCATCCCGATAATTATTTTTCTCTTTTTTAGTTGTACATTTTTAGCTGTATTGACCATTTTTTGTTGAAATTTCTTTGGATATCTCTAACCTGATTTTATCCCTATTTTGATGGATGTATACATCTATATGATGTGATCTAGAAAACATACAAAAACCAAGATCCATTAGAAGGCATCAGTGGCACAATAATTAAAGCAAGGACAAAGAAGGTGAAAGAAAAACCACAACTTTTTTGTGGAAGAAATCCAAGAAAGGGGGCAAAAAATACATGATCCAAAAACATTGAAGAATTTGCTAAGCATTTGAGAAGAAATAAAAGAAGAGATTCAAGTCAAAGGATGCAAAAGGATGTTGTTTATTAAAAGGCCTGAAGGCCCACATGCATGTGTATATTCAGGCAGTACGGCCCACACAGCGTGCCTAGTAGCAGCGCAACCCATTAGCGCATCCTTCTGACAACGCGCATGCCCTAGTATCTCATTCTGATAGCACGTGTGGCCAAGTGTTTCATTCCAACAGTGTAGCGCATTCCTCGCGGCCCACACTTCATCCGCGGTGCTGCAGCGTACCCACCCGCTTGCCTTCTTCCAACAGCGCTATGCGTTCCTCGCTGGCCAACCCACTCGTGCGCCTGTGCACCCACACTTGGCAAACCCACCAGCGAACCTGCACCTTATTCCGACAGCGCGCTACATCTCTACAGCCCATCTGCACCTTATCTTTCTGCACGGCCCAGTGAACCTCCTGACAGTGCGCGCATTCTGCGCGTCTCAGCCGTCCACCAATTGCCATCCGCGTGCAGCCCAACAGCATCATACGAATCCCGTGCGCACTTGCAGCCCGTGCGTGCTCAGTAGTCCACCAGTCACACGCGCCTAGCAAGCCACCTTCCATGCCCGCGCACACCAATAGCCATCTTCTTCTAAATTTGATTTAATTAGTTTATTTCTTTAATTTATCTTTAAGTTAGTGATAGATCCCAAAACCCCAAAACTCAATCCGAATGAAAATGACAATAGGCAATACTAAAAAAAAAACAAATTACTTAATTTAAAACAACAATAACTCTCGTTGTACATAGCCAATGACCTTCAATTTTGAAGGGGAGTTAGTAATTACCAAAAGGAACTTCATCACCAAAAATCACGCTAAAATCCTCAATACACACGAAGTTATGCTATTGACAAGAAGCTGCCCCGAAATCAATCCAATTGAACAGTTTCGGCCAACTCAGATTAAAGAAGACCTAACTTTCAATCTCGATGTCCAATGGCAACCAATTTTGGAGGGTGCAAGCAATTAATAGTGAGGAATATTCACACCAAAAATTGTTGTCCAATTCGAACGGAAATGAAAGTTATCCTATTGGCCAATCACTACCTAGAAAATAGAAATACAGAGCAGAACTCGGGAACCTGATTCAAAAAAGTTATATCTTTCAATTTTGAAAACGAATGGTCACCAAATATTCAGAGATTCAATAAATAACCAAGAAATAGCTCCAGTCCAAAATTCACGTTAAGAAACACAAGAGAACGAACATTATGCTCGAAACAACACTCCACCCCAAAAACAGATTCCACAAAACAGTTTCAGCAGCTCATAGATTACAATGCATAAAATCACGAGCTTAAATCCAATCTTCACCGAAATTATATCCAAATCACCATAACAAAGAATACAAGATCTTCAACTCAAAAGATAGCAGGAAACTTAAGGATAAATGAATAGAAATGTGATACCAAGTTGGTCCGCGTTCTCCCACTCAGCCGAGAGAGGCGACTAGTTCAGGTCCTTTGCAAAAGGATCACTTCACCTTGGGTTTTCTTCGTTCTTCTATCTTCACATGCCACTGGACACCCTCAAATGAAGATTCTGGAAAAGATAGTGCCAACCTCCTCTCAAGAACAGAAAAAAACGAATGAGGGAGATGGTTTTAGTGTAGGTTTTGCATTAAAGCTAGCCGTCCACCTAGGGTTTGAGAGAGCACAAGCTCTTCATGATTTTTGCATAGCAAAATGGGGGTTCAAAACTCCTTTCAAAATAGCCCTAATGGAAGCTTAAAAGCCCAACATGAAGTAGGGTGGTCTAATTGTCAAATTACAATAATATCCTTAATATTAAACACACAAAGAAATAGGTTCGAGACTGGGATTTTGGCCTCTGTAAATGAAGCATTTGACATAGAAAATGAGCTCTAATGTTCCAAAAAAACTACACTCTGGAAAGCTTAGACTGTTGGCAACAATCTTCATGAAGAACGTAATTTGATATCAAATTTTCTAAAATGACAATAGTGCCCTTGAATGCTTGGAGGTTAGATTCTAGGCGGAAATGAAAAGTTTACTATTTCTTCTATGTTTTTGCATGACCTCCACTTGTCCAAATGCATGGATCCCTCTTTGTGTAATTGATTAAAATTCTCCCCCAAAGCTAGCTAGGAAAGAGACACCTACAAAATAAATAAAAAAGGTTAGAAAAGAGAGAAGTCATTGGCTCAGGCTCGGGTGACAGGACCTTGGGGCGCATCAATTAGATTTTCTTATTTTATTAGGATTAGGTTTAATTTATTTCAGCCTATAAAAGCACCTTAGGGAACAATTGTTAGAACATTTTGATGACTTGAAAATTGAGCGTTTGCTTGCAAGAGATAGTCTTCTCTTTGGTTCTTTGCAAAGAACTTGGTCTTCTCAAATATTGACTTGAAAGATCGAACCTTTTGATAGCTTTGGTTCAACCAATAAGTTTGGTTAGGGTCAAGCTCCTCTTTTGATAACTCTGGTTTAAGTCGACAGGTTGGCTAGGGTCAAGTTCCTTTTTGACCTCGATTCGTGAGACGATTCGTTGTCATTCCACGTTGTTGTTGGGTCTATGATTTGGTAATACCCTAGGTTCGTATCAGTTGGTATCAAAGCATTGGCTCGATCGAAATCAAGGTGTTGTCTTTAATATTTTCGTATAAATTTCTTTCTTTTCTTTGATCCTTACAATCTTTTATCAAAAGTATCAAAAAAATTTATTTTCTTTCGTTCATCTATCAAAAAGTTTGATCCTTACGATCATATATCAAAAAAATTTGATGCTTTCAATCTTCTATAAAAAAAGAGATGATCTTTTTTTTTCAAAAAAAAAAGAACTTTATATTTAAAAAGAGAGCAAAGTGAATTGAAATTCACTTTTACTCACATCTCAAAGAGTGCAATTCAAGTCCCAAATCATTGATATATTTCTGTCAATTTTCAGAAATATTCAAGAAAAAGTTTCCTTTTTGGGAAAGTTCTGCAATACCTAATCCAAATTCAAGGTATTTGCTTTTTAGGCTACTTAATCACAATAAGTAGTTTAAGTATCTTGATTTTAATCAAAAATTGAAAAGTTTGATTTAAAGTTTGAAAAAAAGTTTGATTTTTTTTTTGTATTGAAAATTTTCCCTATTTCTTTGATTGAGTTGTGAGTAAAGAGCTAAAAGGGAAGAAAGAGTGGTAAAAGGCAGAGCGTAATACCATTTTGAAAAAAGCTATTCGAGTGCAAACATGAGTGGAGTGGTCATTAATTTAAGTGAAACATGTGAGGGAGAGGAAAGGTCCTTACGTCATTACTGTTTTTGTTAATATTTTCTTGTTTGATTTGGTTCTTGATCCGAAGTCATGAGTGGGAGTGGAGAAGAAACCAATGTTGACATGAGGATGTTCATGAGGGCTATGCAAGACCTATTCCAGGCCCTAGCCTTAAGGATGGATCAATTGGAAACACCAACGCCAACACATGGCCGAGAAATGAGGAATTATGAAAGGGATGAGTTTGATGAGGAAGATGTGAATCACCAAAGGAGAAGAGATTTCCGAGTGGATAGAGAAGATGGAAATTTAAGTAACATAAAGGTGCATATTCCACTAGTCCAAGGGAAAAGTGATCCGGAAGCTTATATAAAGTGGGAGCAAAAATTAAATCTTATCTTTGACTGCCAAAACTACTCGGAGGAAAAGAAAATCAAGATGGGTACCATGGAGTTCATAGATTATGCAATGATTTGGTGGGATCAATTGATTAAGAATCAAAAGAGGTATGGAGAACCACTAATTCAGACTTGGGAGAATTTGAAGACCATAATGAGAAAGAGATGTGTTCCTTCATACTACTATAGAGACTTATGCCGAAACTTACAGCCATTAAGTCAAGGTTTTAAGAGCATGGAAAACTATTATAAGGAGATGGAAATAGCCATGATAAGGCCTAACGTTCAAGAAGATGTGAAAGCAAAAATGGCAAGGTTTGTTGAAGGACTAAATAGAGAAATAGCGGATGTCATTGACTTGCAACATTATGTTGATATGGAAGAGTTACTTCACAAAGCAATCAAGATTGAATGACAATTGAAAGCTAGGAAAAGTGCTAAGATGGGATTGACCTCCAACAACACATGGAAAATCGAGTGGAAGAGTGAGAAGCCAAAAATCAAATAGGAATCAAAAGGGAAGGTTGAGACTTCAAACACCATTCAACAAAGAGTGAAGGCCGAGGTTACTACTTCAACTAGGACTCGAGACATCAAGTGTTTTAGGTGCCAAGGATTTAGGCACGTAGCTTCAAATTGTCCGAACAAAAGAGCCATGATTATGATGGAAAATGGAGATATAAAGAGTGAAAGTTCTAGTGATGATGAAATGCCACCACTTGAAGATTGTAGCGATGTGGAAGTTGAAGAATTGGTAAAGGGAGACTTGTTGGTCACAAGGAAAATTTTAATATGCAAATCAAGGAGGATAACGATGAGGTACAAAGAGAACACATATTCCATACTTGATGTTATGTTGAAAATAAAGTTTGTAGCTTGATCATAGATAGTGGAAGTTGAACCAATGTAGTTAGCACACTATTGGTTCAAAAGTTGGATTTGAAGACTACTAAGCATCCAAAGCCATATAAGTTGCAATGGTTAAGCGATTGTGGAGAAATTAAAGTAACAAGGCAAGTGGAGATTGCATTGTCCATTAGGAGATACAAGGGTGAGATCTTATGTGATGTGGTCCCTATGCAAGCTACACATGTTCTATTAGGAAGACCTTGGCAATTTGATAGAAAAGTCAATCACAATGGGTTCAAGAGTGAGTATTCCTTGGTTCAAAATGGAAAGGTTGATGGGCTAACACCATTGAAGCCATGGGAAGCTAGTAAAGATCTGGCAAAAGTTGCCAAAGATTTCCAATAATTTACCAACGCAAATGCAAGAGAAAAGTTTGAACTTGGAGGAGTTGAAAAAAAAAATTGGAAGTTGAAGAAACAAAAAGAGTTAGAAAGGAAAAAGACGATTATGAAAAAAGAGACAAAAGAGCCATGGAGAGAAAAGTCAAGATTGAAGTGAGTGAAAAAGGCAAAGAGGAAGAAAAGAAATTTGGGAAGGAGAGAAAAAAAACCGAGAGTGAGAAGGAGAAAAAAATAGTTGGAAAGGAGGTAAAATCCGAGGGAGAAAAGAAAGAGAAAAACAATGGAGTGATTAAAAAGAGTGAGGAAACTAGAGAGTGGTTTTTATTTTTGTGCAAACATATTTGTTTATCTTCCCATGAACTAGCTATTTTTCTAATGGATGTTTCACCTATTTTACAGGGATATAAAGACATAAAACCGGAAGAAAACAAGAGATATGCAAAGTGGATGAATCTCAGTGAGAAGCTTCCATACAAGAAAGGTCACGACATTGTGGATGCTAACACATTGTCAAAAAGGTATGTACTTGCTACTAAATCTTCAAATTAAGTTATTGAGATCTGAAAATATTACAAATTTGCGTGATAATGACTTAAACTTTGGAAGATTTTGGATTGATTGTAAAAAGTTTACATTTTTTTATTTTTGTTGGCATAAAGGATTTTTACTCAAGAAAAAATACATTGTTTGTTCCTACATATTATCTTTATGACTTATTGTTTGGTATTTTTAAGATCTGAGATGAATTATATGGAGCATGCAAGATTTTAAAGATTGATTTGAAAAATAGTTATTGGAAAATTGTGGTTAAAAGTAAGCATGGACTATATGATTGGTTAGTTTTGCTATATGAATGGATAGTGATGCTTTATGGATTATGTAATGTTTCCAGTATTCTTATGATAATGATGGATTGTGTGCTTAAATATTTTATTGGAAAATTTGCTATTGAATACTTTGATGATGATTTGGATTATGGCATAATTGTAGAAACACATGATAGACACTTAGATTTATTTTTCGATATTTTAAGAGCGAATCCATTCTATGCTAATTTGATGAAGTGTTTACTAAATGTTGAGTTTGCATGTGTTTTAATTGTTCATTATAATACATATTACTCACTGCTTGACATTATTAATGGATTTAATCTTTTAATTTCATTAAATCTTTTACCTTTACTTACTAATGAGTTTGCTATTCTTGATGGAAAGAAAGATAGATTTGGTATTCAACTGTGAGGAGATGGTCACTTCCAAGCCTTGGAGCACATCAAAGACACTGCTTATAAAATTGAGCTCCAAAGTGTATATCGTAAAGAAATTGCTTCTTTTTATATTATTGACTTGTTTTTGTATAATGTAGGCGATTCGAGGATGAATCTTCTCGAAGAAGGGAGGAATGATGTGATCTAGAAAACATACAAAAACCAATATCCATTAGGAGGCGTTGGAGGCCCAATGATTAAGCAAGGACAAAGAAGGTGAAAGAAAAATCATAACTTTTTGTGGAAGAAATCCAAGAAAGGGGCCCCAAAATACATGATCCAAAAACATTGAAGAACTTGCTAAGCATTGGAGAAGAAATAAAAGAAGAGATTCAAGTCAAAGGATGCAAAATGATGTTTTTTATTAAAAGGCCCAAAGGCCAAATGCGGTTGCGCATTTGGACAGCACGACCCACACAGCGCTCCCAGCAGTAGCACGACCCATCAGCGCATCCTTCCGACAGCATGTGCGGCGTAGTATCTCATTCTGACAGTGCGCGTGGCCCAGCATTTTTTTTTGACAGCGTCTCGTATTTGCCGCGGCCCACACTTCATCTGCGGCCCGACAGTATGCCCACTCACACGCCTTCTTTCAACAGCGCCGCACGTTCCTTGCAAGCCAACCCGCTTGCGCACTAGTGCGCCCATGCTTGGCTAACCCGCCCACGAACCCGTGCCTCATTCTGATAGCGTGCCACATCTCTGTGGCCCATCTGCACCTTATCTTTCCGCACGATCTAGCCAACCTCCTGACAGCACATGCATTCTGTGTGGCCCAGCTGTCCACCAATTGTCATCCGCGTGCAGCCCTACAATATCATCCGAAGCCCGCGCGTGCCTGCAGCCCTTTGAGCGCCCAGCAACCCACCATTCGCGTGTACCCAACATCCCACCTTCCATGCTTCGTGCGCACAGTAGCCATCTTTTTCTAAATTTGATTTAATTTAGTTTATTTCTTTAATTTATCTTTTAGCTAGATTTCCTTATTTTATTGGATTAGGTTTAATTTATTTTAGCCTATAAAAGCACCTTAGGGAACAATTGTTAGAACCTTTTGATGAATTGAAAATTGAGCGTTTGCTTACAAGAGAGAGTCTTCTCTTTGGTTTTTTGCAAAGAATTTGATCTTCTCAAATATTGACTTGAAAGATCGAAGCTTTTGATAGCTTTGGTTCAACCAACAAGTTTGGTTAGGGTCAAGCTCCTCTTCTGATAACTCTGATTCTAGTCGACACATTTGGCTAGGGTTCGTTAATACCCTAAGTTTGCATCACTACATTTTGTCTATATTCTTTTGTACATCCTGTTGGGATTGACCGATAGATTTGTTTTTGGATTCATTTAAATTCTTGTAATGATTGACTTATTGCTAGCAAAAAAGGGGAAGTTATAAAACAGGGGATATCATGCCAAATTTTTGCTTTAATTGTCGTCAATAGCTGTATTTTTTTTATAATGACAAAGGGAGAGAGAAAAGTTGATATGCATTGATTATGTTATCCTCAAGTTCTATATGTTTTGTGATTTTAAAAAGGGAAAATAATGTTTGTTTTGATTCATTCAATGAATTGAATTGTTGATTTGATTTGGTGATATATTTGTTCAATTCCCTCAATATATTTATGATGATAATTCAATAGAGGGAGATGAAAAAATATTGTATTGTTTTGTTGATTGGTTACCCTCCAATAATTTCTATATTGTTGATTTTGATTGAGGAGATTATTTTTGCTCTTGTCTTTGTTTAGACCTCCCCAATAATTTCTTTTTGATTATGACAAAAAGGGAGTGAAGTTAAGGTAAGTTGTTTGGTAGAAAAGCATGTTTTTGCATGAATTTAAAAAAGTAAGAAATTGCATAAACTTAGGGGGAGAAGAAATCATATTACACAATAATGTATACACATGCTTAGACTTAGGAATAAAGAACTTATAATATTTTGTCATCATCAAAAGGGGGAGATTATTAGCCTAAGTGTCATTAGACTTAATTTTTTTGATGATGAATGTTTTAATTGCAATTATAAGTTGTTTATTTATTGTTTGTACTTAAATGTTTAATCATTATATTTATATTTATATTCATTGGAAATGCCCTCAATACGGGTATTAAGTTGTGCTAACATGTCTATCTAAGTCAATGTAGTGAATATGTGTCAAATTGGGACTTAGAAATATTAAGGATGGCAATTGGAAGCAAGAGGTCAAGTAAAATAGTAGTGGAGGTCAACCAAAAACAGCCCACACGAAGGAACTGGTCCATCAGATGATCGACCGCAACATATATAGATTGCTCCTAGGATTTGCGGTCGAGGAAGTGGTCGAGCAGCGAAGATTTGGTCAACCGATTTTAAAGACATATTGCCTCTCAAATTTACGATCGTGATGCAAACCACGGATATTAGAGATCCGAGACCCGACAACAACTTGGAATAATCACATGAACTCCTTGAAGATTCAAGAGAATAAGAGCTTGATTTGAACCAAACTTGTTAGTTGAACCAAAGCTATCAAGGATAGGAGCTTGACCCGAACCAAACTTGTTTGTTGAACTAAAGCTATCAAGTTCGATCTTTTCAAGTAAGCACTTGAAGAAGATCAAGTTCTTCAATAAGAACTCAAGAAAAGAATTCCAAAGAATCTCACACAAAGCATAAGCTCAATTTTTATTCATCTAAGTTGTGATTTTAATGAAGCCTTACACTTGCTTATATAGGCAACATTAGAGGGGGACCACAAAACATAGTAAAATGACAAAAAATACACAAAAAAAAAAAACAGAAATTCAAAGTTTAGTGGGAGTTGGCTGTGGTAGCCTTGAGGGGGGGGCGCAGTGGCAGGCGACATGGGTGCGGGGTTTGATCGGCACTCACGCTGGCGGGTGCACGGTCGGTGAGGCAGACAAGCGAACAGTGAGGCAGCCGCGCTGTCGATGAGGCAGGCAAGCTACCAGGAGCGTAGTCAATGAGGCGCAAGCTAGGAGATGGGTGGAGCGGGCTGTTGTATGGGCTGGTTGGCCCTTTTTTCCAATTTAGCACTATTTACTTGCTTCTTATGCTTTCTTGGTCCTCCATTGCTTCCTCCTTAATGCTTAGCACCATCATGGGCCTTTGCTTGTCACTTACTAGGTCTTTATCTTGGATTTCATTAATAAAAACATGTATATTTTTGTCCATTTTTTTGTCTTGGATTTTTTCATTGGTCTCTCATGTTTTGCAATAGATCTTGGCTCTTGGTCATGATTTGACTCTTAATGGTTTCTTGGATTACATCATTCTCTCCCGCTTCAAAAAGATTCGTCCTCAAATCTCCTACATCATAAAAGGATAAGTCAATAATATTTAAAGAAGCACTAATCTTACGGTTTACGCTTGGTAGGTCAATTTTATAAATGTTGTCATTAATGTGCTCCAAAGCTTGGAATGGATCATCTCCTTGTGGTTGAATGGCAAATCTTTCCTTTTCATGTAAATTCCTAACAACTTCAACATTTTTCTTCTCATAAAGATTAGAAAACTCATTAGTAGGTAAAGGTAAAAAATCTAACAAAATCAAAAGCTTAAGTCCATAAATAATCTCTAACGGTGAAAAATCTATAATATAATGAACAATCAAATCACATGCAAACTCAACATTAGATAAACACTTCATCAAATTATCACATAATTGATTGAACTTTAAAGTGGCCAACTTGATCTTTTTCTCTTCCGAATAGTTTTGACAATCAAATAAGGAATCCACTTTTTGTTCCCACTCTAAGAGAGTTTTGGTATCACTTTTCCCTTTGAAAGATGGAATATTTATCTTCATGTGACTTAGGTCACCGTCCTCTCAGTCTATCCTATCATACCTTTCCCTTCGATATGGTCTATCCTCAATTTGAAACTTGTTTTTGTCATCAATTCTCCTTCCACGAGAGTAATTAGGGGATGATATTTCCATTCGTTCCATTCTCCTAGCTAGATCCGCATATTGGTCTTGCATGAATCTCATGAACAATTTTAAATCCATTTCTCTCTCTTCTCCACTCATGATTTCAAAAATAAATGATTACAATTAAGTGAATGTAAAGAGAAATAAATTACAACAATATAATCAAATACTAAGCAAGAAATAATAAGCAAAAGGAGGAGAATTGATGCGTTAAAATAAATGTGATAAAATAAATGATGTGTTATAAATGGACATTTCCTCTCCCTCACATGTTTATACTCGTTCGATAATTCACTCCACTCGTGTTTCTCTTGTTATTAGGCTTTTATAAAATAAACTCACCCTCTTGCCGTTTATCACTCAATCTCCTCTTTTAGTTCTTAAAGTAAGAACTCAATTCAGAGACAATTCAACAAATGTTGCAAGAAAATTTCAAACTTTTCAAACTTTAAACTCAACGTTCAAGAATGACTAAAATAAAGCCACTAAGGTGTTTACTAGAATCAATCTTTGGAGATAACATTTTGAATAATTTGAGGCTTAATGAGTACACTAAGCAATCACCGGAGGTGATACCTTGAAACAACTAAAGTATTCACAAAAATAGCAATTTCCCGACAAATTTTAAAACTTGCAAAAAATAGAAAACCAATTAGATATTTCTAGAAATCGAGATAAGCAAAAATATCTATTTTTTTCGAATGTTTCCAACTAGAAATTTCAAGATATAAAGGATCTAAAATTTCCTGGCGGATTTCTGAAACTCATAGAAATAGAAAACCGATTAGATATTCGGATTCTATGGATCGAAATAAGCAAGAATATGGATTTTGCGAAAGGTTGCAACCGCTTTTTTTGTTTAATTGAAAGAAATCTCGAAACTTGAGAACTTGTAATTAAAAAAAAAAAGAAGATATTTTTTTTTTTGAATTTGAAGAAGAAAAAACAACGTGGAATAATCTGAGACCCGACAACAACGTGGAATAATCACAAGAACGCCTTGAAGATTGAAGAGAATAGGAGCTTGACCCAAACCAAACTTGTTAGTTAAACCAAAGCTATCAAGTTCGATCTTTTCAAGCAAGCACTTGAAGATGATCAAGTTTTTCATTAAGAACTCATGAAGAGAATTCCAAAGAATCTCACACAAAGCATAAGCTCAATTTTCATTCATCTAAAGTTGTGATTTTAATGAAGCCTTACACTTGCTTATATAGGCAACATTAGGGGGGGGGAGACCACAAAACATAATAAAATGACCAAAAATACACAAAAGAAAAGAAAATTCAAAGTTTGGTGGGTGTTGGTCGCGGTAGCCTAGCGAGGGGGCACGGTGCAGACAGCGCGCGCTGGCTGGCGCAAGGTCTGGTCAACACGCATGTTGGCAGGCGCACGGTCAGTGAGGTAGGGGTAATGGCAGGCGCTCTGTCGGTGAGGCAGGCATGTTGGAGTCTGGGCGCACGTGCGGTGTGCTGCTTGCATGGGCTGGTTGGACCTTTTTTCCAATTTAGCATTATTTACTTGCTTCTCATGCTTTCTTGGGCCTCCATTGCTTCCTCCTTAATGCTTAGCACCATCATGGGTCTTTGTTTGTCACTTAATGGGTCTTTATCTTAGATTTCATTGATAAAAACATGTATATTTTTGTCCATCTTCTTTGTCATGGATCTTTTCATGGTACTCCCATTTTTTGCAATGGATCTTGGCTCTTGGTCATGATTTATGTAATGCCCCGACTTTTTATTTTGGAATTTAATAATGATAATTGGGAAGAAATTGGAGATTTTTGGATTATTGAATAATTATCGGGGTATTACCAATGACATATTAGTAATATTATAAATTATGAAAATTTATTGGATAATAATTAGGGATTAAATTGAAAAGAGTATATAATTGGATATTAAGTGAAAGATTGGATTAACGGAAATTAAAATGGAGATTTATGGATTGAACCGGTTTGGTTCGGCTCAGTCCGAGAACAATCATGTGGTTCGGTTTTCAGTCAAATGAAGAAGAATAAAATGAGATTTATTGAAATTGAGGATTTTGTAAATAATTAATTGGAGATTAAGATTAAGATTAATTGGGGGGATTAGAAATAAAGGAAAATTAAATTGGGGATAATTAGAGTGAACCGGTTCAACTGAACAGGTTCACGCCAATTGGTTTGCTAGAAAACAAAGAAAAAAAAGGGGGGATTTTTGTTATGGCCTTCAGCCTTTTCGCGACCCAAGAGAGAGAGAACAGAGGGGGAGCGAGAGGGTGATCAGGAGATCGCGACCAGGAACGAGCGAGAGACAGGCGACGGCGAAGGTTCGGGTGACAACGACCAGGCAGGCGGCTGCTGGCGAAGCAGAGAGGCGAGTCGCGGGAGGCTAGGGCTCGGGATAAGAGCTCCTACGGTGGCGATCACCGGTGTCAGTTCGAGATAAGCCAGCTGATTCCTTCCTTCTCCTTGACGTTCCGGCGATCGTGTGTTGACAAGGTACATTGCTGGGGCATTTTGCGTTCGGCAGAGGCGTTGTTCGCGATATACAGGGGTACAATTGGGGTGCTCCAACCTGGGTCTGAGTGGTTCTGATTTGACCCGGTTCGGGCTGAACCGTGTCTGCCAGGTAGAGTCTTCCACGTAGCCTTCCTTTCTAGCCTAGAATTGGACACCGCGTGGGGGGTAGCCTCTGAAAAGCTACATAGAGTAAGGGATATTGTCAGGTGTTGATGGCACGAGCTGTCGGGCGTGAGAAAGTTATACTCTCTGCCCTCTATTTTGGTAGAGAGTGTCCCCTTAGTGTTAAATTATAGTGAAGGACAAGGACTGAGGGCTTGCGGGAGAATGGAGAGCTGAAGGTCAAGAGAGGTTCTGGAAATGTTGTTGCCTGCACTCGGGTATAATGATTCTACTTCTCTGGTTTTATGGGTTATGTGATGTTTTCCTGCTCGTGGTTGAACATTGAATAGGATTGAATAATGGCTTGGTTGTTAAGTGGTTTGTTGTGAGGAAATTTGTCTATGTTGATCAATCTTGTTGCTCTCCATGATTTGTTATTGTTTTGATAGATATTGTAGAGAAAATCGCTCTGTTAAATAGGTTGAAAGTGTTCTTTTGTTTGACTGGATTCTATTATGCATCTTTTGGATTACTCCTGGATAGATAATGGAGGCTTTATGTCCTATTGGATAAATTCAAATTATTGGATAATAATTACATATATGTCCTGCTGTTTATGGCTTTGATAATTGTGAAAGATAATGATGGAGGTTTGGATTCTATTCTATCATTCGGTTAAGTGATCTAAATGACATTTGGATTGTAAAACCATGTTAAGTAAATGAATAAGAGTAAGGTTCCCTGTGTATTTACAATTCTAATGGATATACTCATGTATTGGAAATGCTCTTACCACTTGATGGAATGTGATGGAAACTAATGCTCTGTTAATGGACATAAGTGTTTGACTTCACGCACCTTGATGTAGGGTGAAACTGGAATCTTTGTTTAGTTATGAAATCTGTTGTTTGTTAGGGTAAAAGATGATGAAATGTGTTGGTTGTTGTTGGATATCTTCTATCATGTTGTTTTGGTTAGTGTTGGCTGAATTTTATTGGACGTTAAAAATATGGATAACATTCTCTGTTAGATGGCATATCTCGTTGACTTGAATTTGGTTCATTAGTGGATGAATATATTCTGTCATTTGGTTTGGGTTTCTATATTCTACTATTGGATGCATCGAGAAGATTAATTGTCTACTACTAAATCCTTGTACAAATGATAATGTTAAGGATAGTGTATATTGTGGTCATATACTCTGTTGGTTCAGATTCGTGTCATTAATGAGATTGATATATTCTGGAAATTGGATTAAGTTATTGTACGCTACTTGGTTGATAATGTGGTACCATGACTTGATTCAGTGTTGTTAATTGGGCACTGAAATATGGGTCTGTAATCTACGGATAGAATTACTTGGTAGTTGCCATGTGTTAAACTTAGCTTTTTTGACGCTATCGATTGAGATTAATTTATTAGACTGAGTTATAATTAATGAAGCAGTTTCATCTATAAATCTCTACTATGTAATAAATAAGAATTTAAAATAAGAAAAGACGACGAGATTAATAAGTTGATTAAATAGTAGATTAATGATTAAATGTTATTAAATTGTGAAGGTACTAAAGAGGAAGAAAAGGATAACGAATAAGCGTTGAACATTTTAAGCAATTGAGGTAAGTGATATGCATGTATTTTGGTCTTCGAACCCTACATCGTAAAAATAGGGTATGCATGTTTCGTTGTTACCGCTTTTCTAACATGTCTACTATTTTAATAGCACATCTCGTGGTTTATAGTTTTATTAGCATATTATCAAGCATGTTTATCGTATGTAATAGCACATTGAGTTGTTTACAGTTTTCATAGCATGTTTCGTTGTTTACCATATTTAAAGTATGTCTACAGTTTAATAGCATGTTTCATTGTTTATCGTATTTAAAGCATGTCTACAGTTATTAATTGCACATTTCGTTGTTTACTGCTTTTACACACGTTTGAATGTTTATTTATGCTTTCATATTACTGTTAGAAATTGTATGTATTCACGAGCATCATGCATCACGATTTTCAAAAGCGCATACGAAAATGGATTTTTGTGCACGATTTTAAAGAATGGTTTAAGGGATGCTCACACAGGCTAAGTGTACGGTGTTCTCGAGGGCTGATCACCCAAAGCGAACTACCATCATTTGGGTTGTAGGACTATTTAGTTTACCATGAAAAGCGAAATAGATAATAAACGAGTAACAAGTAAAATAAAGAAAAGAAAAAGGTAACAATATCACGTGAGGCTGTTTAAGCCTTTGTGGCACTGCCGCTAGTGAGCTTTTGGATTATGCCATCATCGCTAGCAAAATTTTGGATTATACTATTGATGCTCGTATTTGTTTCAAGTCCCTAGATTATGCTGGGACAGTCCCTGGATTATGCTGAGACATAACGGCCAATGATTAGCAAGCTTTCGGATTTTGCCATCGCTGCTATATCAGAGGTAAAAAACGAAAACAATAAATAAAACGTAAAAGATGAAAACGATGAATAAAATATAAAAGACGAAAACGATAAATAAAACATAAAAGACGAAAACGATGACTAAAAGTGAAAGATAAAAAGATAAGAAAAAAACGTGAACAGAAATTGCATAATGTTTTTAAAAGAGCACAACATGAGCATATAGTATAATAGTATAAGATATGTATTATCACTTATTGAGCATTAGCTTAATAGTTTATGACTTGCGATGTAGGAAAATGACGAACAGATTTAGGAGCAGCAAATGAAGAATTTGCACAGGTGAGACTTGCGGCTGGTCAGGCTAATTAAAGTAAAGATGAACAAGCTGTAAATATAAGTAATATTTTATTAATTGTTTTAAATGAATTAATTATGTTTCTGCTACGTTTTTAAAGAAAAATAAATTTTTATAAATTAAATCACTATTTACGCTTCCACTACGTTTTCAAAGAAAATTAATTTATGCTTCCGCTATGTTTTAAATAAAAGATTTTATAACGTTTCCGCATTTTAGTAATTAGATTTTCATAATGAGTTTAACGAAGGGTTAGTAGTGGTCTGGTTAGACGCACTCTGACATTTCTTGAAAAGAGTTTTAAATAAAGAGGGTTTTAATGGTTAAATAAAAATTTTAAATTTTAGCGTATTTTTAAAAGGTTACGAAAAATCGGGTCGTTACAATTTATCTCTTAATGGTTCAATGGATTACATCAGGTCGAGCAAGTGGTCGACCGAAATTGCTGGACAATGCAACAGCTCGATTTCAATGGTCGAATGCGGTCAACCAAAAAGGAATTGTTTGACCGATTTCTCAATGTCTATAAATATAAGACACTCCGAGACTCATAGTAACTAACAGTGAATTGAGGCGAAGCCCTGCCAATTTTTATACGCAATTCCAAAACACTTATTGAGCGTGTAACCTAACTCTCCATTCACCCTAATTTGATATTTCAATTTGGGAGAGTTGGAAATCTTTGTTTTCTTATTCGTTCTCCATTTGTAATCGAACAAAATGGGTGACGCCCTGAGAATAGTCAAGAGGAGGGTGTCGCCCTGAGAATCAGTTTGTAAAAAGTTTGTTTGATACTCATGAAGTCAAACATTGCCAATCGGGGAGATTGGGTGATTAAGGAACTCCAAGTGGAAAGCTTAGAGCGCGAACATAGGCTAGGGTTGCCGAACCGCGTGAGCAAATTGGTTTGCGTATTCTCTTACACTATCTTCTTTATTATTGTTATTAATTGTTTATTTATAGTTGATAAATCACTTAGGATTAGAGAAATTAAATATCATATGAAAAAGTTTAGCACACCTAATTCACCTCTCTATAGGCGTGCACGGATCCTAACTATTGAGTAGTTTCCAAGTCTCATATGCATTATCATATCATTGTACTCTATTAAATTCATCTCGATTGAGTGCATAATATAGTGTATTCATTGCTTTAACATTTAAGTTTAATTTATGGTTATCATTTTCATCATATTCAAAAGAGAATTTTGGAACAATTATTCTATTTTCAAGTTTAATCGGTGTGTAAGATCTATTTTCAACAATAAATCATAAATTATAATCCAATGATTGAATGTAAATTATCATCTTAGACTTTCAATAGATATAATCATCACCATAAAAAAAAAAGGTCTAGAAATTAATCACCCCTCAACATATGAATTATTCATATTAAAACGTAATAGCAATTTTCAATACAACAAAAAACTTAAAACCATGCTCTAATATCAATTGAAAGATCAGAAATATATGCTTTATGTAATCTTCTTAGTCGACCACTATTCTACTATATTAGATCGCCACTTTTTATTTTTCTTGAATTAAACATTGTCAGCCTCAAGAATTTAAACATTGACTCTAAGGACTTCAACAAATATGTTAACATATTTAAATATCCATTTTCGAGGATATTTTCAATGTAGACAATAATATATTCATTAAAAATTATATTTTTAATTTATAAACAATTTAGAGATAATCATCTAATCACACATTATCAAAATAATTAAACTTAATTCTTATTAAGTTAATATAATGAGTTTAATGGAATCAATTTTTCAAAAAAAGAGTTTGGAGCATGGACATAGAAAGTTTGACCATACCACGTTAACAAATCTGTGTTTATTTCTCTTTCCCTTACTTTCACTATTTCAATTTTAATATTGCTTTTCCTTTTTGACGTAGAATTGGTTGGGAATTGAGATATTAGTTTTGCTTACTTAGGCAAGAACATTAGAATTAAATTTAGAAAAGTTTTAATAACCTGAACCATTCCATTTATCTTAGGTTATTTATGATCCTACATAAATCACGAAGTCAAAACAAAAAATATCTCATGAGAGTTATCTATTTAATTCTCGGTAATGAATATCTTGAGACTTCATAATAAGTGAAATGTTATAATCGATGATACATTAAAACCCTTTAAAGCGAATAACTTGAACCAATATTCATAAAACTGAAATGCTTTTCTCATGATGAGTTGCAACTCAAGAAGCTATGATCTTATAGAATATAAGAATTATGTTAATCCTTATATAGAGTTGCTTGTAGTTGTGCAACAGCCATGAATGTATCATGTCCCATGGGTTTGGAATCATGAGTGAGGAGCTTATTTTAGTTGAGACCCATTTGCGTTGACATGCATAGTGTAAGAATTCGGGCTTGTACATGATGTGTTGTTCATGGCCGCCCATGCTGTTAGAGTAGTTTCTTCTATTTTTGGCAATTCCCTTGTATTTTTTTTTTTACTTTCTATTTTTAGCAAGTGACGCCTTACCATCATGACATGTTTATTCCTGCCAGAGTGGAGATGGTGCAGATTGCTCTTTAAGGGGTGAGGTATGACTGCACGTAGACCCCCCTACCCAATGTAATTTGCTGACAATCAATTATAAGACTTTTTACATTCAAACTATACTCACTATGCTCAATGATGCTATTTTTGATTAATCTCGCTCGCTTACTACTCGCTCGTTAGACATAAAGCTCGTTCTAATGTTGTGGGCAATTGGTGCCATTGGCACACTTCGTAGGCTGACTCGTTGTTCCCCCTAACAATGGGTGCCGCACGGTCCATCTTAAGTCTCTCGAAAATAGGACCGTGACAGTTGGTATCAGAGCCCAATTGGCTCAAATCGCAAGAAACCACGCCGAAAAAGAATTTGTCGGAGAAAGAGAGCTCGTCAATCGACCAAATCGAACGGCTAATCGGGTTGGAAGAGGAGATGAAGTACCTCCAAGAGATACTTGATAGCGTTCATTTCCTGGAGGAACGAATGAAGGAAATGGCTAAATTTCCTAATGAGATAGCTGCTATCCACAACAGGATAGACTCCATCCCGATCCAAGAGCTGCTAGATCGAGTGGAGAATCTCGAATCCCAAAGAGAAAAAGCAAAAAGGGCAGATAGTGGAGAAAGTTGCACGAGTGCTATGGTTGGGGTCCTGAAGCGCGTCGAAGAGATCGACCATGCTCATACTCAACTATCCAGCACCCTGACTGCCTTGAAAAAAGAGTACAAAGTGATGTTCGAATCCCTCAAAGCTGAGATTGCCGAAATGAACATCAAATTGAATGTTACTATGAGAGCTATGGGAAATCAAGAACAAACTTCAAGCTCGGTTGAACGTAGTCGGGTGAAAATCCTGGAGCCAAAATCCTTTGGGGGAGCCCGCGATGCCAAGGAAATTGAAAATTTCATCTTTGACATAGAACAATATTTCAAAGTAGCTAAAACTGATGAAGAGTCAAAGGTGACCTTGGCCATGATGCATTTTACTGAAGATGCAAAACTCTGGTGGAGGTCACAATAAAATGACATTTGTAATGGTGATTGTGTCGTCGATACTTGGGAAAAGCTCAAAAAGCAGTAGAAGGATCAGTTCTTTCCCGAAAATGTTGAGTTCAATGCACGTCGATCATTATAAGAACTAAAACAGACTAGCAGCATTCGCGAATACGTTAAGACATTCTCAGGCCTCATGCTGAATATTCGAGACATGTCAGAAAAAGATAAGATCTTCACCTTTATTGAAGGACTGAAACCTTGGGCCAGAACAAAGTTATATGAACAGAGAGTACAGACCCTCTTGAGTGCTCTCGTTGCAGCTAAAAGACTGTTCGATTATACCAACGAAAATCCTAGCCAAAAGAAGAACACTCCGAGCACTTCAAGCAATACAAGAGGCCTGAAGCCAACAATAGATACTACTGAAAGAAAGCCATTTGCCCCAAGAGAAAGCCAAGAGACATGGAAAGGGACTAGTAAGCAACGATCACTGAATAGACCTATGTCCCATTTTTTATGCAAGGGACCGCACCGAGTTGCAGAATGCCCTCATAGGTCAGCATTAACAGCATTACAAGCCTCGAAAAGGAAGCTCACCGCTTAGGCCAAAAGCTGGAAAAGAATGTTGGCAAGATGAAAACGGTGAATGCAAAAGCAATGCCAGTAGTTGGGGTGGTAAAAAGAGTTCAGCTAAAACTCAACACGTGGACGGGACCAATTGACTTCATTGTGGCGCAGATGGATGATTTTGATACTATATTAGGGATGGAATTCTTGATGGAACACAAAGTCATCCTCATCCCATCGGCTAAGTGCATGGTAATTACCAAGAACAACCCAACAGTAGTTCCCGCTATTCTCAAGCAACCAAGTGCTAGCAACATAAAGATGATCTCTGCAATGTAATTCAAAAAGGGATTTAAGAATTCAAGCTGAAGACAAGTTGACGAGGACGTCAATAGCTCTGTTGGGGGAGAATGTAAGAATCCGGGCTTGTCCAGGACGTGTTGTCCATGGCCGCCCATGCTGTTAGAGTAGTTCCTTCTAGTTTTTGGCAATTCCCTTGTATTTTTTTTTACTTTCTATTTTTAGCAAGTGACTCCTCACCATCATGGCATGTTCATTTCTGCCATAGTGGAGATGGTGAAGATTGCTCTTTAGGGGGAGAGATATGACTGCACGTAAACCCCTTATCCAATGTAATTTGCTGACAATCAATGATAAGGTTTTTTCCATTCAAACTATACTCATTATGCTCAATGACGCTCTTTTCGATTAATTTTGTTCGCTTACTGCTCGCTTACTGCTCGCTCGTTAGACATAAAGCTGGCTCTAACGTCGTGGGCAATTGGTGCCATTGGCACACTTCATAAGCTGACTCGTTGTTCCCCCTAACAACGGGTGCCGCACGGTCCAACTTAAGTCTCTCAAAAGTAGAACTGTGACACATAGCCTAAGCTCTATCATATGGACTTGTATGTGTTAAAATGAGATGACTCGATCAACTCAACTCGATCATTCTTATATTTTGACATTATGTGATATTGAAATTTGCTGACTAGAACTCTATTTGGTTCAACTAAAAACAGGGACAGGCTCCAAGTGTTTCCCCACACGCTGGTTCTGTGATCTCCTCCCACCAAGCTTGTTGGTCGGGTCGATGTATGTTTGGCCATGCAAGGTTGAGTTGGGCATATTGTGTTAACGAAAAATTGTACGAACAAAAACTCATAACCCTAGAATGCATCTTAAAGCTGAATCAAGGTTTGGAAAAGACACACGTACAAGTCAGATCGTAACAAATAATATTCAGTAATCGAACTGAAATGGGAGAAAAGATCGTTGTCGGATCATGTACAATTGCTGTTTTTAGGCTACACAATGTCGATGTCAATGCATTGTTCGAAAAACAACAAAAATCAAGACGTGTCTGCATGGCCCAAAGTATGAATGATGTCATCCATCGTGGTCCTTGCGTTTTATCATATATAATAATGGTCATCTTATTATTATTATTAATTTAATTCTATAAAACTAAAATGATCGAGTGGTAATGTTTTGTTGAATTAAATGATAAACTCAAACCTATAATCACAAAAGAATAATTAATTCACAAAACTAGTATGATTAATACAATGTTTTCTCTTTAATGTTCTTGTAAGTTGGGATAAATTAGAAGATTCTATCTTCTTTTTTTTTTATTATGAAAAACGTTATCGCTGTCGTGCTAAATCACGTAAGTCTCATCTATTCCTTTAGGCGGTGTTATTTTCATGTATAATATTCTAGGACATGTTCATGTTCTCGAGGTTGTTCGGGTTGTTGTTTGTTCTACGAGGAAGCTGTGGTGGGTAATTTACTTTTTCTGTCAAAAAAATGAGATTTTGTTAAGAAAATAACAGCATCGTTTCCTAGAAAAAAATTGCGAATTGATCGAAGAGAATTATAGGTCATGAATTCAGACCCTTCGTGATTTCATTAGGGGTTTGTTCTTCGTTGTTAAAATATGTTTACTACGCGTGATTTAATTAATCTTTTTGTTTCTATTATAATATTGGAGTCTATTTTTGAAATAATAAATATGTCATGAACAAGAAAGGAACATGCAACTAATATTGTGGACATATTCCATTGCTTCAATTAATTGAAGCAATGTCACTATAAGATAAGGACAAAGTAGACATAATTTTCTTCAATGAATTATGAATTTTGACTGAAATTTGTAATTGAATTTCATAATTTAGAACTAATATCGTAATTTGTGGGCACCAATTAGGTGTCAATATAATCAACCATATCTAATTTAGTGATAAAACTCTCTAATTATTCCTCTTATGTTATTAAATTAATTAAATGATATTTTTAATAATATCATCGTTTTATTTATGAAAATTATTTATGCATTAAGTATTTTATAATTTATAATACCAAAAATATTATTATGATTAATATTTTTAAGGGTAAATAACACTGTAGACCCTATAGTTTGCGATCAACGACAAGTCAAATCTTGGAGATTATTTTTTAACAACTAAAACCCTGAACTATGAGAAAATGTAGCCGGCGACCTCGCAGTCACGATTTCCGTCCAGAGCCGTCGAGGTTAACGCCCTGTTTGTACCCTGTCTAGCGACGTCGAACGGAGTCGAAGGGCGATGGCAGAGCCGACGGTCGAATCGTCCAGAGCCGACCGAAGTACGACATTCGCTGGCCGTTGGATCGACGAGGATCGTCCCTCGTCTGGATCGACGGCCAGGATTGAATCTGGCGTCCCTGCCAGATGCGATGACAGACAAAGATCCTTGGCCGTTGGATCGAGCGAGGGACGTGCCTCGGATCGACGGCCAGGATTTAATCTGCCTGGCGAAGAGGGACGTCGATCCTTGTCCGTTGGATCGCCTGGATCGAACGGTCAGTAGTGACTCCAAATTAATTGGGTCACGTGCGGGTCACATGTGATCCTAAATCGCCAGAATTCCCCATTATGACGGACGTCCATCGTTAACCACGGACGTCCGTCTTTAAATAACACGTCATCAGCATCTGGACAGCGTCCGTCATAACCAAAACGACCGCGTTTTGGTCCTGACGGATGACAAAACGCTGCTTATACTCGCGAAGGGCGTCCAAGCCCTAGAAATCACCCTGTACTTCAAATAGCGAGTGAATTCCCGATTTCCTCCGACGAATTCCCGAACTCCCGATTTCCCTCGACGAATTCCCGAACCGCCGAGTTTTGAATCTGAAAATGGCGCCGAGGAATAGTCAAGCGTCGAAGAAGCGTAAGGTGGTGGCTCCCACCGAGACGACGGGTCCAGTGGAGTCTGTAGAACCTGGGATGTTCAGCTCAGCCTCTGCCCATGTACGGTACGAGAAGTACATTGTACCCCGTGCAATAATCATATCCAGGAAGGTAAATTTCAATTCATTTGCTGATTTTGGATTGAAGGCAATGTTTGAACGAATTGGATTGGATAAACTGTGCACAATGGGAGGTTATTTCTATGAGAGAGCTGTCAAACTGTTTTATGCCAATTTGGAGTTGGACAAATCAAGTGATAGAGAGTTGAGGAGTTTTCTGTTTGGAAAACAGATTAGGATAACTCTAGGACAATTAAATGAGCTCATTGGATGCTCCACGGAGGAGCCGTTGGAGGAGTATTACCATGCGACAAAGGATCCGAATTTGTCCAAAAAGGAGAAGGTCTTGCATTGCTGAAGCAATTGGTTCGCAATCCTACAGCCGTTGAGTCTTTCTTCCGGCCTAAATCAAAAGACCTCGATGCGAAAGCAAGGGTCATCCATCACATGATCACGGACACATTTATGCCTCGTGATGGACATAGAGACCTTGTCACAGCCATGGATTTGTACATAATGGAGAAGCTATACAATGGGAAGAGGTTCAACCTTGAATACGTCATTATGCAGCAAATGAAAGCAACTCTGAATAGTGCAAGGAAGAATCTCCCATATAATTGGCTCATTCAGCGCATTATTGACAGAAACGGGTTGGTTGTCCCTCACACAGAGCGACGAACAGACAAAAAACCACTTGACATGTTTAATGAAGTTACATTGGCTCGGATGGGGTTGCAAAAAGTACGAGGGGAGTGGGTATTCAGAGGAGATGTGGCAGCTGCACCTCCTGCACATCTTGTACCTCTTGCACCTCGTCCTTCCACTTCAGCTGCTCCACCGCCATCCACGTCAGCTCCACCACGGCCATCATCGTCAACTCCACCACCGCCATCCATGTCAGCTCCACCTGCTCCTTCCATGTGCACTGCCATAATTCCGTGGACAGCAAACGCACAACCGACATATCACGTGGAGGTGGATGACGATTTTGTGCGTCCTATGGATGACGATTTTGTGCATCCTATGGCGGATGATGCACCTCCCCCACCCCAGTCCTCATCGTCGCCCTCCGTACTCAGCAGCGAAGAGAGGTGGCAGTGACTTGTCACCCAACTTGGCGAGATTCAAGCCAAGTTGGATAGACAGGAGAGTCAACTTGGCCAGCTTCAAGCCACTGTACTACAGATGCAAGAAGTACAAACGCATATGGCAACTGCTCGCACAACCGCCCAGCCATCTCATCCATCAGCATCTCATACATCTTCCGATGCCAGTCCAGACGGATGCCAGTATGTCTTTGATTTTACATGTAATTTCCTTATATGCATTAGTATCGTTGATTAACAATGTGTTACAATTATGCAGGTCTCCGATCATCAGGCAATCGTCCCCTCCTCCAACCCTGGCTAAAGTTCAAAAGATTTTGGCCCCAGGTCCTTCAGTGGTGGGTCCTACCGCTCGTCAGAGGATGACAGTGCAAGTGGTATGTCTTCTATTTGGTTTTATACAATGTGTAGAATTTACACTTACACTGAATTTCCATTGTAGCCTGTGAATTTGATGGAAGAGTTCATGGCACTTGCACGGGTCAATACGAAGAATAACAAGGAGACGTGTGCTCTCCTTTGCGGCTCCAAGGTAAGAAGCAACGTCATTTCAAATTTATTATCAGTTGTGATTAGAAAATTAATGTTGTGCGTCGTGTTGTTGATTTACAGGGTGACAAGATATATTCAATCACAACTCTCCTTGTGCCAAAGCAATCGGGCGCTCCTGACTATGTGAGAATGTTTAACCAACTTATATTATATTGTTACTAAAAATAACTACATAAATCATGTTCTTAAAATGCAGTGCGTGATGACAAATGAGGAGGACACCACCGTTGTTCAAATAAGGGAGGGTTTGTTGACGATTGGCTGGATCCATGTAAGCCACTTCTATTCATTCATGAAATCATACATGGTTTAATATTTCTTCCTCCTACAGTGCCACCCGGAGATGGATTGTTTCATGTCATCGATTGACATGCACACGCAGTATGCGTACGAACAATTGATGCCGGATTCAATTGCAATTGTCATGGCACCTGTGGACAAAAAACGGTATGTTTTTTAATAACTTGCGCTTTGAATGACGTGACAAACTAATTTGCAGTTCCAATTGCAGCCAACACGCCATATTTCAAGTCTCCCGCCCTGTAGGGTGGTCGGTGATGTTCAAATGCAATGGGCAGGGCTGCCATCTCCACGATCCTTACGATCGAGATGAACTCTACGAGGAGTGCACGAGTGTGGAGATGAGCTCCGATTTGCACTTCAACATCATCGACATCCGGGACGCAGAGCCTTCCATATTTGATGAGGCACCACCTGTTCAGCCACGCCCAGAGGCCTCAGTTCAGCCACTCCCAGAGGCCCCACCTGTTCAGCCACTTGCAACGGTACCACCTGTAACGTATTCTAGATACACAAGAAACGCAGGATGTGCAAGAGGTGCAAGAGGTGCAGCACGTGAAAGAGTTGAAATAATAGAAAAAATGTTGAACAAGTGGCTCAATTGAAATTGAATTCAATTATTTGTTGTAGTCTGTAGTCTGCTTTGTGGTTTTCTTCATACTGCTTTGTGGTTTGTTGTAGGTTGTAATCTGCTTTGTGTTGGCGCGAGGGGCGCCCAAAACAGGGCAAGTGCTGTCTGTCTGCATGTGACGGACGTCCGTCAGAAGGGGTCGGACGTCCGTCAGAAGGGGACGGACGGCCGTCTGAATGTGATGGACGTCCGTCTTAACATGACGGACCTCCGTCTTAACATGACGGACGTCCATCACATGCAGTGTATTATACATGAACAAATATTATCCAAACAACTACGTAAATGAACAAATAAACTTCAATGTATTAAAAACTTTAGTGTATTATACATGAACAAAACAAATACATAGATGAAGCTCCATGATTAAGGATGTGGGTGTGGGGCGACGGACTCCTACAAAACACAAAAGGAAGTTCATGTCAGACGAAACGCTCATAGTGAGAACAACGTAAGAAAGCATAACAATCTATGCACCTGTGTATCGGCAACAATGTTAAACCCCATGAAGGTGTCGTATGAGCGTTCTGCTCTTACACTGCCACTTGCGGTGCCACCTGTTGAGCCTCCGCCTTGACAAGAACGGTCATTGTGGCCTACACCATGACAATGACTACATGTCATAGGGATATGTCTCCTGCTGAGTACCGTCCTGCTACGGGGCTCGTCTGCATCTCGCACTCTTCGTTTTCGAGGCCGACCCAGGAGTCTCTTTACTGGTGGTGGCAAAATTGGAGGCTGGTTCGTTGCAGGCCACATGTGGTGGCCACTGACAGGTCGGGTAAAATGGGAATACATCCTCACATATGTGTCCCGATGGTACCATGCATGCACATAATCCTCCGTTGAAGTCCGCATAAAATTGATGCAAGGGATGGTATGCACGCATGGGATTCCAGTCAGCTCCCATCTGTTACAATTACAGGTACGCGTGTCCAGATCGACTGCGTACCGTTCGTTACCATCGCTTACCTCAAACCGATTACATCCTGAAGGTGTTGGACACCAATTCCGAGCCGCATGTTTCAGTTTGGCAAGCTTCTTTGTGGTCTTAGGACACAAAAGATCTGTTGATTCAGCCAGTTGCTTGTGTTTCTTAACGATCCTAGTCATTATGCCCGTTCTAATCATCTCGAACATAGTGAGGATTGGTTTGTCCCGTGCTAGCAGGAGGCAGGCATTGTAGCACTCGCTCAAATTATTAAGGCCCATGTCGCACTTTGGGACAGGACTGAATGCATGTTTTGACCAACACCTCGGGTTAATTTTCTGCATATATGCATGCGCTGTATGGTCGAGCGCAAGTAGTTTACTCATCTCTTTCTGAAAGTTCGGTGATGTTGTGGCCCTTGCTGCCTTCCACATGATATCTTTGTATTGTATTCCTGGAAATTGTTTTTTGAAATTGGCATACAAATGTCTTAGGCAAAATCGATGCTCAGCTGCTGGTGCATATTGTTCAATAGTAGGCACCAACACCTTCTGTCGATCGGAAATGAGTGTCCATCATCCGCCTATGTCACTGTCTAAGTTCGTCAGCAAGCAACACAAAAACCAGGTCCAGGAGTCTCTGCATTCTGATTCAACAAGTGCCACAGCAACTGGATAAATCCCATCATTGGCATCAATGCTGACAGCTGTGAGCAATTGGCCTGGGCACGACCCCTTCAAGTGACAGCCATCAAGACAAATAATGGGTCTACCAAACTCCTTCAGACCCCTCTTGTACGCATCCAAACACATGTACATTCTTTTAAATATTGGACTTGGATGGGCCACCAAATCTGGAAAATCTACCACCAACAACAGTGTGCTACCTGGATTGGATCTTCGAATCTCTTCTGCGTAGGACCAAAGTAGCTTGTACTGTTCGTCACCATCCCCTTCGTTTAAAGTTTGTGCTAAATTCCTTGCCCTTCTAGCAAGACTCAGAGAAATATTGACATTAAAGTCCTTCCTTACAGTCTCAATTATGGAAGCAAGGTCCCACTTGGGTTGACTTTTTAATCTATCCAAATATTGGTTTGCCACCCATTTGTAGGAAGCGTGTCGGCTTTTCATTTGTCGTGCACATGTGTGCTCCTCATTATATCTCTTAATTTGAAAGGTCAGCTCACCTTTCATTTTTGAAGCGTGAAGCCGCCAATTGCATCCATCACTGCACACAGCAGTTATCCGATATCGTTCGCTTTTAACAAACCTGATCCCGTGCCCATTTTTCAAAGCATAATTAACCACTTCATCTCTAATATCCTTCAACGCACTATACCTCTTACCCAGACAGAGCTCCGAGGACGAACATTCAATTTGGGGATGCATACTCTCTGCCCAATCATCATCCTCTGAGTCACATATCGAACGTAGCTCCGATTCCAGGGATCCAGAGATTGAACGCAATTCTATACCGGCTTCGTGGTAGAACCACCGATTCTCATTGGTCTCTACTGCCGAAATAGGATTAGGATTAGGATCCACCTCCATTCCACAGTCAATGGATTCTTCAACCATGTATGATGAAGAAGCACACCTTGATGACTCCATGTGATGTGCAACACTCTTGTTCGTTCGCTTACGTTGAGGGAGTTGGTCAGGGGAAACAAGTTCTCTCTCTCGAATATCTATGGCAATGGTCGGACTTTTTGTACTCGACTCTGTTAGGGTTTTAGTATAAAATCCGAGAGTGACGGACGCCCGTCATTTTCATACGGACGTCCGTCATGTTAAGACGGACGTCGTCCAGAAGCTGATGACGTGTTATTTAACGACGGACGTCCGTCATAATGGGGAATTCTGGCGATTTAGGATCGCATGTGACCCACACATGACCCAATTAATTTGGAGTCACTACTGACCGTTCGATCCAGGCGATCCAACGGACAAGGATCAACGTCCGTCTTCGCCAGGCGGATTAAATCCTGGCCGTTGATCCGAGGCACGTCCCTCGTTCTATCCAACGGCCAAGGATCTTTGTCCATCATCGCATCTGGCAGGGACGCCAGATTCAATCCTGGCTGTTGATCCATACGAGGGACGATCCTCGTCGATCCAACGGCCAGCGAATGTCGTACTTTGGTCGGCTCTGGACGATTCGACCGTCGGCTCTGCCATCGCCCATCGACTCCATTCGACGCCGCTAGACAGGGTACAAACGGGGCATTAACCTCGACGGCTCTAGACGGAAATCGTGACTACGAGGTTGCCGACGACATTTTTTCATAGTTCAGGGTTTTAGTTGTTAAAAAATAATCTCCAGGATTTGACTTGTCGTTGATCGCAAACTATAAGGTTTACCGTGTTATTTACCCTATTTTTAAATAGTTACTACAGTGATGATAGAGTACCATGTGCAATATTTATGACCACCTTATATATAATATACAATATAAAATTTTATCTTAATAAATATTTATAATATAATTAGAGCAATATAGGCACAAAATGAGGAATGCTACGCTTAATTTATACTTTTACCTATTAATAAATCATTAACTGCACCAATTAATAAATATCACGTAAAGTAAACTTAACATTGTTCTTATGAAATACAACATAATTTCTCAAAATTTTTAAGAATTATAGGATATTAAGCTTTACTCAATTCAATAATTTTATGAAAGCTCAATTTTTTTGATCAAAAATCAAGTTAAAAAATATAATCTATCTGGTATCATAAAAATTAAGTAATTTCTCAAGAGTTGAAGTGTAATAAATGTTTGATAAATATGAATGGAAGAACAGTAATATGAAAAGCATAACGCACTAAAGTTTAAGAACAAGTTCACATGGGTGACTTTAGATGCACCAATGAATTATTATTTAAAATTAGTTTAATATTATCAAAGTAAGTAATATAGACTTGTAATTCAAATGAAATTAACTTTGATTACGCATTCATTAGTCATTATTAATTGTTCATGGGGAGCAAACGTGGTGGGGACACTATTTAAATCAATCTCTCAATTTATTAATTGTTTAAAAAAGAAAAATGGGTCCGATTTGAAGCATGGACAGCGGTCCAATATTCACATTGCTTTCCCCAATTATATTATTATATTTAGGCTAAAAGTTATAATCATAGTGACTTCTGGGTCCCCCTCCAGTTAATTCGCCATGACTTGTGGTTCCTGATGATTAGACGTAGACGCCACCACATACTTTAGTCTCCATTTTGTTTTATGTAGTTTTATCTTAAATTCATATTAAATTAATTAAATTTTGTATTATTTTAAATCAAAATAAGCATACTTTGTGATAAAAAAAAAAACAAATCTACCAACTAAACAATTTTTTTTTTTTGTTAATAATTTAACTATAAAAAATTGATGGCGCAAATATTACCGTTATGTTTTTCGTTAAAAATATTGTTGTTCTATTGTGAAACGTTATCTTTTTTTTTGTGTGGCGGAACATTGTCTTTCCACTGAACGGTTTTAAAATATTACTTTTCGTAGGAGAACGACGATGTTTCACCGCAAAAAGCTGACGTTCTGCTGCGAAATGTCAATGGTTTGCAGTGGAACGTTGGCGTCCTACTAAGAGAAAGATTGTGTTCCGCCGCGGAAAGAATATTTTTTGCAACAAAAAGATTATTTTTCTCTTGCGAAAAGTGATGATCACTGAATAACGACGATAGATCAGGAAGAGGAAAGAGAAAAATAGTGATGAGAACTGAAAGGTGAAATTGAGAGGAGAAAATTATTTTTGACGATGGGAAGATGCTTGGAAGAAAACGTGAAAATTATTTTTAACGATGAAAAGACCATGTCAGAGCTTTCTAGAATTATTTTTTGCTGTAACATTGGTTTAATTATTATGATTTTAACATAAGAGTAAAATAAAATAAGAATTTACAAAAATTAAAATTCTTCACGTGATGGCTATTTTTAATAGTTGCGTGTTTAAATTATTGAATAATTATCAGAAAATAGAGTAAAGCAATTTGTCATTTTGCCATCAAAATAAAATCCTTGTCTTCTGTTCATATCATTCGATAGTACGTAGGGTTCTAACTTTGTTAATGACAGGATTTTTTAGCATGATCGTAGAGTCTTAGTCAGTTTTGGCGTTTAGGCTAGTGGGTGTCAATTCGGTAGTGGTTGGAATCGTGCTTGATTAATTTGATATTAGTCATATTATATGTCATTGATGCGTTGTTCGTCTGTCCATACGTCAAAACAAGTCAATTTCAAGCAGCCTACACGTCTATCCTCTCGATTTTGGTAACAGTCTTGATACATGAATTACACTTAATATTTTATGAATCGGAGAGCGAGACAGTTGAAAATATACAAGAACAAACATGGGGTTAGGTGAGCTTTAACTTTGAAGATATGTCTTAAAAAATTGAAGTTGTCGAGTGAGTAAGCAGTGGAATATGAGGTAGTGGTCTGGAAAAGCAATTGGGCAGGGAGATTCTGTTCTAACGACTGTGTTTTGAGGAACTGGTTATGGGTTCAATCGGACAAGATGATGGGCCAGACCAGACCAGACCATACACATATGGAATTACCTGAAACTCCACGCAATTATGTGCTTAGATTGAAATGGTGTTCTCTTTCCAGAAATCGAATGAAATCTTCCGTGGAACAAGTGGTTGTTGAATTTAACGGAGGTTTGTGTTTTTTATGTGATTCCGCCGTTTTTGAGCTTGGCAGTAAAAATGGAGGGTTATTAGGAAGATAAGAGGCAAATGGGCGGTGTTCCAGACTCGAGCGGTCGCAAACGAAGTTGAAACCCACTTGCTCTGCTTCAATCTTGTTTATTAGGAGGGAGAAAAATCAGATTTTTATGCAGTCGCAGAGAAAGTGAGGAAGATGAAGATGGTGGGTTTCGAGCTTCTGTTTGTCTTGTTAATGGCTTCTTTCTGTACGTGTATGGGAGCAGCACCTGCAAAAAAAACTTACATAATTCACATGGACAAAACCAACATGCCGCTGACCTTCGAAGGCCACTTCCAATGGTATGAGTCTTCGTTGAAATCGGTTTCCGATTCGGCCGAAATGTTATACACTTACAATACAGTCATCCATGGATTCGCCACGAGGTTAACCGCCGAGGAAGCTGAGTCGCTGCAAAACAGACCTGGGATTCTCTCTGTTCTTCCGGAGCTGCAATACGAACTCCATACAACGCGGACGCCGGAGTTTCTCGGGTTAGGGAACGTGAATTCGTTGTTTCCGGCGTCGGAGGTGGCGAGTGAGGTGGTTGTCGGAGTTCTGGACACGGGAGCATGGCCGGAGGCTGAGAGCTATTCCGACGACGGGCTTGGTCCAGTTCCAGCGAGCTGGAAAGGCGAATGCGAGGTGGGTAAAAACTTCAACTCGTCGAGCTGCAACCAGAAACTGGTTGGTGCGAGGTTTTTCTCGAAAGGGTACGAAGCGGCGTTTGGGCCGATCGATGAAAACCAAGAATCGAAATCTCCGAGAGACGACGATGGCCACGGGACTCACACCTCAACAACCGCCGCTGGCTCCCCTGTCACCGGAGCTAACCTCTTTGGTTTCGCTTCCGGGACGGCGAGAGGGATGGCGACTCAGGCTCGAGTCGCCACCTACAAGATTTGCTGGTCAGGAGGATGCTTCGGCTCTGATATTATAGCCGCCATTGAAAAAGCTGTTGAAGATGGCGTTCATGTACTTTCCATGTCGATTGGGGGCTCTTCTCCAGATTATTACAGAGATAATGTCGCCATTGGTGCTTTCAAAGCAGCAGCTCAGGGCGTGTTTGTTTCCTGCTCCGCCGGGAACGGCGGGCCAAGCTCCGGAAGCTTGTCCAACGTTGCTCCTTGGATAACCACAGTCGGTGCCGGAACGCTAGACCGTGATTTCCCCACCTATATCACTCTCGGAAATTCAATTAAGTACACTGGCGTCTCGCTTTACCACGGAAAACAATTGCCGGATTCTCTACTCCCGGTCGTTTACGCCGGCAACGTTAGCAACTCAAGCATCGGTTATCTTTGCATGACTGGTACTTTGATCCCGGAGAAAGTCGCCGGGAAAATCGTGGTTTGCGATCGGGGGGCAAACGCTAGAGCCCAAAAGGGGTTGGTAGTAAGAGACGCCGGCGGAGCCGGAATGATTCTTGCTAACACGGATACTTACGGGGAAGAGCTCGTCGCCGACGCTCATCTCTTACCAGCTGCAGCCGTCGGCCAAAAAAGCGGCGATCTGATAAAAAGCTACGTCTTCTCGGACTCTAATCCTACTGCGACAATATCTCAGGGAGTGACAAAGGTGGATGTTCAGCCATCGCCGGTGATGGCATCATTCAGCTCCCGCGGTCCAAATCCGTTAACTCCACAAATTCTGAAACCCGACGTGGTCGCACCGGGAGTCAATATCCTCGCCGGATGGACTGGCGCAGCAGGACCGACCGGACTAGAAGGCGACAAGAGAAGAGTAAAGTTCAACGTAATATCAGGTACGTCAATGTCGTGTCCTCACGTCAGCGGTTTAGCCGCTTTCCTCAAAGGGGCTCACCCGGAGTGGAGCGCGGCCGCCATTAAATCCGCTCTGATGACCACCGCCTACACAACTTACAAAGACGGAAAAACAATTCTAGATTTAGCAACAGGACAACCGGCAACCCCCTTCGATTACGGCTCCGGCCATGTGAATCCCGTCGTCGCTCTCGATCCTGGCTTAGTCTACGACAACACTGTCAACGACTACCTGGACTTCCTCTGCGGCTTAAACTACACCTCTCCTCAGATAAAGCTCGTCACTGGCCGAGATTTCACATGCGAATCAAGCAAGAGATACAGCTTGGGAGATTTCAATTACCCTTCATTCGCAGTACCTCTAGAAACAGCTTCCGGCAAAGACGGCGGAACGGGTCAATCAACCACCGTGAAATACACCAGAACTCTGACCAATGTAGGTTCTCCTGCGACCTACAAAGTATCCGTCTCATCTTCTTCGTCAGTGAAGATCGCCGTGGAGCCTGAATCACTGACCTTCAGTTACGCTAACGAGAAGAAAAGCTACACCGTAACGTTCACAGCCACGTCTATGCCGTCCGGCACAACGAGCTTTGGCCGATTAGAATGGTCCGACGGAAAACACATAGTCGGTAGCCCAATTGCATTTAGCTGGACATGAAGATGAACTCCATATCTATTGACACTGGTGAATAACTGTAAAGAAATCTGTGGCGGATTTGGGTTTGTTTGTATTGACAATCTCTCAAGTTAATTTGGTTTCTTCAGATAAATAAAGCTCCTTTTTGTTGACCAACCATGGAAATCTACAGCTTAATTGGATCAAACAGAGATGCCGACATTGTTATTACCTTCGTCAACATTTGAAGTATACACCATTTCAACGATGCCATTTGAAAATTGAAGCATAAAGTATGTAGCTTTAGCTAAATGTGACAAATGCTGTCTCCATTATTTGCAATAATTGAGAATGCAATGTTCTACAAAACACAATTCAATAGTTGTTTTTTTACTTTTATTTATGGATAAAATAGGTCTTTTACTCCCTATACTTGTAGTTAATTTCATGCAGATTTAATTTTTATTTTTTAAATAAACTTTCTATTTGTTATTTTCAAACTTAGGAAAATTAACATTGCAAACCCTATATTTTACAATCAATAACAAGTTAAACCCTAAAGAAATTTTGCTAACAACTAAAACCATGTACTATAGAAAATTCTTGCCCGCGACCTCGCAATCAAGTTTCCCATTCAAAATCTGTTGACATTAATGCCTTCATTTCTTTGGCACAAAGAATCGTCGAATGGAGACGAAGAATGTCATTTTACACTTCAACAAACGTGATGATAGATATCAGAAGTTTGAGTTGGTTAGAGGAAGACGAAATTTCTCTCGACAATAGCTAGGGCAATAGACATCATTCGCGATTATGTAGGCAGATTTGCGTCTGTTGATAGGAGAAACATTGTAGTTTAGCGTCCAGAGAAGGACGTCTGTTATGGCCTGAACAACGCTGTCTTAAGATGAGAGACATCCATTGTGAGGCTAGCGACGTCCGTAATTGACAAAACGATGTCGTCTTGGGGTGAGGGACGTCCGTTATGTACGAGAGACGTCCGAAATAGGTCGAGGGACGTCCGTAGTGGAGGAAGGACGTTCGTCTTAAATGAGGGAATTCACGCCTTTCAAAAACGCATGTGCTTTGCACATGGCCCCTCAACGTTCTTCAATCATGGCCATCAATCCCTTTAAGGCGCGAACTCCCTCTTTAAGGTGCGAATTCCCTCCCTAGAAGGCGCGAATTCCCTCCCTCGATCCAACGGCCAGAACCATCGTCCGCCATCACCTTTGGAAAATGGCAAATTCAATCATGGTCGTCAATCTTTATAAAGGACATCCCTCTCTCAATCCAACGGCCATGGACGTTCGTCAGCCATCTCCTTTGGAAAATGGCATATTCAATCATAGCCGTCAATTCCAAGCGGGGGACGTCCTTCCTTGATCCAACAGCTAATGAAGATCATTTGCCATCGCCCGATAATTAGGGGTGTGCATAACCAAACCGAACCAGAACCGATCATTTCGGTTCCTTTTGGATCAGTTTTGACCTTTGAAAAACCGATATTTGGTTCATTTTCATCCAAAACCGAAAAAGTCAGTTTTGTGGTCTCAAAACCGACAAAACTGAACCGAACCGAACTTCCTCTTCCTAGACCTCAAATCGTTTTGTCTTCTGTGTGCACCCGTGAGCCTCTTCTCTTGGTTGTTGCGATTCCCGATGCCCTAGGGCTATGTAACACCCCAACAACGTTTTCCCCGTATACGCAATGTAATCAAAAGTCAGGATAATTAACATATTACATTGGATATTTATACGTGTTAAATTGTGACGTGTATTTATGAGAAAATATTATGGGATGAAAATTAAATAGGAAAATGTGAAGGAAAAGCTGTTCTGGACAAATATGGACTCATGCTGACGAGTCGAGGACGAGAAATGTCATCCACAAACACATGGAATGTCGTCCCAACACTTTGGGACGATGCAGGACGAAGCCCTCGCATCCTAATTTGTCCCCTGTCTACAACTGGACACTTTTAGATGCATGCGGACGACTGTGGACGAGTGCGGACACGGTCATTTTGAATCTGTCCAATTTCTGGATAGTTTCGGATGATTGCGGACGCGGAATGCGGATGACTTCCTTCGTCCAAATGGCACATTCGGACGAATGCAGACGAAGGCAAGGACGCCATCCTTCGTCCAGAAGTGCAAATCTGCATGAGGAATCGTGACTTTCAGACACACGCGGACGAGGCCAGGACGAGCCCTCTTGTCCGAAACATCCTAGATCTGCGAAAATTAGGAATTAAATATTATGGCTTCTTGTCGTCTAGCCATTAAAATAGCACTCAGCCGACATGGAGGCGACTCTCCCCATGCCAGACCATGTCGAAGCCATGCTCTCCATGCCATTTGGTGTACGTTGGTCTCCCTCCAGGTATGGCTTTCGATTAAGCTATCCCTTCTCTGCATTTTTGTCCATTTTTCTTCCCCTGCTTCAATCTTCTTCTTGCGAGTGAGGTTTTCGGGTGAGTGAGAGAACTTCCTCCTGTGAGTGAGAGCTTCCCTATAAGTGAGTGATATCCTCCAGCGGAAGTGAGTGTTTGTGGGTTCATTGTGTTCGTGCGTTTCTCCTAGGTGATACGTGAGTGAAGTTGTGAGGCTCTGCAAGCTGAGGATTTCGCTAGGAGTGCTGTCTGTGAGTGATTTCTTCAACTAGGGTAAGGATTAAGTAGAGTCTTGGCCATCAAAGCCCTACCCACAAGTAGTGTGTGTGAGTTGTGTTATTTCCTTTGTTGATATACTGCTGTTAATTTCCTATAACTCCCTTACTGTAATTCCTTTACTGCAAATGCTTTACTTTGATAGGGATCAATGCTTTACTTTGATAGAAATGTGATGAATGAATGATAATCGATGACGTTAAGCTTGTAGAATAGAATGATGAACTGGAGAACACATTATGACATAATACGCATGAATGATCATGAATGAGCTAAGAGTTTTCTTTCTGTTACGAACAATTTATTGTCTTACTTGCTCTAGTTTCCCTAGCTGTTAAGGCTATTTTATCCTGCCATTACTGTGTTAAAGTCTCTGTGATAACTAGTTATTGATATTAATGCTATTCTGTCCTGCTAATATTGTTGGAGTCTCTATGTTAACTAGAAGTTATTATTTCCTTAATCCGAGCATGTTTAACTTGCTAGGTTGAATAACTAGAATAAGAATTGTATTTACTCCCTTGAGCATGTTTAATTAACTAGCATAATAAGTGTAATTACTTCCTCGAGCATGTCTAATTAATTAGAATGATAATTGTAACAATGACCCTTAATCTGAGCATGTTTAATTAACTAGGTTAATACTTGTAACAATGAACTAAGTTGTGAATTAGAAGTCATAACTTCCTTAACTTGATCATGTTTACTTTGAATGTACATTATCCTTAGTTCACTTGCTTAGGATTAAATTATGCTATTAATGCTTAGCAATTTATCCAGCATGTTTTGCCTAATTGTGACATCCATGTTTATAAGCACGATAGTTCATCATTTCGTTAGTTGTTTAATTCATTAATTAAAAGCATGATATTAAAAGCATGTCGCTTTACATTCTAATATTAAAAGCATGTTGCTTTATATTATGATATTAACAGCATGCTAATTCTCTACATTCATGGTTTAAATTGTTATTTGAAAGCATATTATTCATATTTGTTGTTTTAATACGTGGCTATGATTGCTCTCTTTATTTGTCTTAAATTCTGTCATTCAATTATTGTGATTCAAATGTCTTTTCTTTCTATGCTTTATTCAGTTATTGTTATACTTATTTTATACTGTATCAAATGCATCATGCTAATATAAACAAATAGGAAGTGCCACCTTTGAGGTGGTACTCATATGCATTAAGTGAGGAAAAATGATAAATTAAATTGAAAGAAGAAATGAAATGGGGAGTTAGGGGACGGACTGGTAGTTCGGATCTAATCAGGTAGTCTGGACTAAGTCTCCTCCCTCGTTGGGACGGGACCAGCTACTCTAGGTGGTTAGAAGTCGACCAAGACTACACCTCTAACACAGGTTCCTCTAATCTCCCGCTCGATGTACGAGTAAATGAGATGAAAGAAAAGAAACGAAATGGGGAGTTATGGGATGGATGGGTAGTTCGGATCTAATCAGGTAGTCTAGACTAAGTCTCCTCCCTCGTCGGGATGTTCACCAAAGCGTCCAATGTATACATGGACCCATCGTTGTCATTTGAGATCACGGAGTTGTGGAAGCAAAAATTAGCAAGAAGGCGGCTTAGGGTAGTTGAGATGTGTAGGTATAATATATGTTGATATTTATGTTTTTTTTTTATTTACTTGGATAATATCTGTTTGAAAAATATCTAGTTTGAATAATGTCTAGTTTGGATAATGTCTAGTTTTGATAATGTCACAGGGGGATAGACTAATAACAAGGGAAACTCTTGAAAAGTTTCTATTTTTTGAAAGAGAAATTGACTAAACCATTTCATTCATCATCAATAAACAACTAACAGGTTCATTGTAAAAATTTAAGCAACCTATGCATAACACCGAAATATACAAGGCAGAGGAATGTTGATATTCCACAGCGGAAAGTTGCCATTCTGCAGGGAAACACGTCATTCCACTGCAGAATGTATGACGTTCTGCGGCGGCATGCCAACTTTCCGCGGTGGAACGAAATGTTTCCGTGGCAGAACGTCAGCGTTGTCAATCAAACCATCAGCAGCGAAATTAAAGTTGAAATAGTGATCGATTGATAACGTGCATAAATATCACAGAGACGAGCGATTTGGCTAGTGGTCGGTCGGCTTAAGAGAAGGTGATTGACTGGTCCTTCAAAAGTTTCATAAACTTTAGCTTGGGGAAAAGTTGGTAATTTGACATTTTTATACTAATCAATTTCCATTCATCATCAACAACCAAATTATCAATTCCATTATAACCATATCCTGTACATGTGCATTACAAACGCAAATCAATTCATCAATTCAATTACAATCATATTGTGCATATGTACATTACAGACGCAAACCAAATTATCAATTTCGTCATAAGCATATAATGTACATGTACACTAAGAATGTACAAGCATATAATGTACATGCATTTGTATTATTCTTGAGGAACATCCAACTTATGTTTGATCTTGAATAACTCCAAGCATTTAACTTCTTTGTATATCTTTAATCTTCCTTAATTAGAGAAGACAATGCTCAATCAAAGTGACTATTAACTATGCATCGAAACCAGATATACATCATGTACAATAGTTTGTTAGAGGTTTTACAATAGGCTACCTCGAATAAACTATTACAGATGATGTATTCTAGTTTCGATGCATAGTTAATAGTCACTTTGATGGAGCGTTGCCTTCTTTAATTATGGAAGGCTAATGTCCACATTTGTGTTTGTTTGTGATTGTGGACTTTGCGCATCATACTCCTGCATAACACATTGCAAATGAAATTAGCATAGTTAAAATAACACTTGAAAATGTAAACGTAATAATGTGCTCACTTGCATTTTAGGAATTATGTCGGGAATTGTCTCGGGGACTCTTTTGGAGACTGTCTCGGGAACTATGTTAAAAACTGTCTCGAGGACTTTGAAACCCATAAATGTGCCCTGCGAGCTTTCTCTACCACCTCTGCCTTTACACTAGCGGCCGCCACATACACTGGACTTAGGGCCTCTAACTTCACACATGCGAGAATTGTGCCCCACACCCTCACACCAGCCACACATCATGTTCAGATGTCTCCTGGTCAGAACAGTCTGACTTGAGGTCTCGTCCACATCACGTTTTCTTCTTTTTCGCAGCCTTTCGAGACCCCTCTTAAATGGCGGTGAGATAATTGGATCAAGATGCGTCACAAGAGGCCACATGATTTGTCCACTGATGGGGCAGACAAAGTGGTACTACATCATGATGTATGTTTCCCGGTGATAACACTCATGCACAAAGTCCTCAGGAGATCTCCTCATGAATTGAATACACGGGACTGCACGGACACATGGGATGCCAGTCAACTCCCACCAGTAACAGTTACAAGTACGCCTGTCAAAAGTGACAGCCTACTATTTGTTACCATTGCTGACCTCAAACTAGGCTGCTCTTGAAAACTGGGGACTTCAATTTCTACCTGCAAGTTGTAATCTGGCAAGTCGGTTGTTGACTTGTGGACACAAAAGGTCTGTCGAGCAAGCCATCTTTTAATTTTTTTAGTGATCCTTCTCAAGATGCCCTTTCATATGATCTCAAACATAATGAAAATCGGTTTGTCCAGGGCTGGTAAGATGCATGCATTGAATGATTCGCTCAGGTTGTTGGGGCTTATGTCACACTTTGGAATGGAGCTGAAGGCATGTTTGGCCCAACATCTCGCATCTATTCCTCGTATATAGTTATGGGTTGCCGGGTCAAGGAAAAATAACTTCGTCATCTCTCTCTCAAAGTGCCTATCTGTTGTGGCTCTAAAAGTGGCTCACATTGCATCCTTGAACAACCTGCCTTTAAATTTTTTTTAAAAATCGGCATATAGGTGTTAGATGCAAAACCCGATGGTCTGCTTGCCCTACCAACTCTCTGACACCTGGCACCAGCCCCTACCAAGATTCACAGTATGAGTCAAACATTGGTAAACAATGCATAACATAAACATAGAGGGCAAAGCAATCAACCGCACCTTTTGTCAGTTAGAAATGATTGTTCACCTATTGCCGGATGGGATGTTTATATCCTTGAGCAAAAATTCTTGAAACCAGCTCCAAGAATCCTTATTTTCTGCTTCAACTACGGCTACAAGAATAAGTACATTCCATCATTCTCGTCGATGCTGAGAGTAGTGAGCAGGTGGCCCAGAATCGCTCCCTTCAAGTGGCAACCTTCCGAACAAATAACCAGTCTACCGCAGTTCAACAGCCCCATTTTGCATGCAGCCAAACACATGTACATCCTTTTAAATGCACTCATCTCTAGCTTAACACACACTAAGCTTCCAGAATTAGACCTCTGAATCTCCTCGCCATAATACCATATGAGCTTGTATTGCTCATTGTCATCCCCTTCGTTCTTTCTTTTTTCGCTGTTCTTGCCCTTCTAGCAAGGTTGAGTGTGTTGTTGTCGGTAAAATCCTTCATAACTATCTCAATTATGGAAAGAAGGTTCCAGTTGGCGTGACTTTTAAATCTGGCCAAATAATGTGTTGCCACCCATTTGGTAGAGGCATGACGACTTTCCATCTTTCTCGGGCAAGTGTGAATGTCGTCATAACACTTTATTTGAAATATCATTTCACCTTGTATTTTTTAGGCGTGCATCCTTCCTGGCATGCAGCCCTCAACCAATAAGCGTCACTGTAGATGAATTTTATCCCGTACCCGTTCTTCAACGCATGATCAACAATTTCTTCTCTAATTTTATTCAGTGAACTATACTCCTTGCCAAGACCCAAATTAGCGAATGTACATTCTGCTTGTGGTGATCGTCTGGGCGTACTTTCGATCATATCAATGTCTTCATCACTACTGGATTCACATAATGAATAGAACTCCTCCTCGTCTAGAGTTGTCGAGACGGAATGCACCACTATAGCAACTTCGTCTCCAATTGCATGTACCTCATTTTCCAAAACTATCGACATGGGCCCCACTTCAACGTGGCAGTTAACAGATTCCTCCACACTCCGAGACGCCATTTGGTGTTCAATAAATGCTTCAACTTCGACAAAATGTGGTATACTTCAGCTCTAAAAAATCTCTAGGGTTCGCTAATCATTGATAAAGTCACTGAGAAAATTACGATGACTGTAGTGTGAATTTATACAAGATAGAGGATGCACGACAATCCACGACGGAACGTAGTCATTCTACGGCGAAACATAGACATTCTGCCGCAGATCGTAGTTAATCTGCCGCGGGCTGTCAATATTAGAATGTTATTTTTAAAAATATCGGGCTGTCAATATTAGAATGTTCGGTTCTTGGTTCCAAAAATGTAATTGGTTTGCTTCTGGTTCATTTTTTAAATTTTGGTTCGGTTCATGGTTCTTTGGGTAGAGAACCGAGGAACCGACTTGAACCAGGGCTTCTTCTTCAAATCATATTAGCTGCGCCTCTCTGTTCTTCCTCTCTTGTTCGTGTTCTCTTTTCGCTCGAATGCCAATCGCCTTGCCTCGCCAGACGCCAATCGCCAGTCGTCTCACCTCGCTAGACGCCTCACCTGGCCAGACGCCAGTCGCCAGACCTCGCCAGACACCAGTCACCTTGTGTTCTCGCCTCATCAGACGCCAGTCGCCTCACCAGACGCCAGTCCATTCTCGGTTCTTGCCTACCCCTGTTCTTGCTCTTCCCCTTCGTTTGCTTTAATTCCCTCTCTAATTAGAAATCATTGGCTGAATTAGCTTATTTGGTTTATTAGACAGTAGTATATTTCGTGGGAATTCTTATGACTTTTCTTCTCTTTGCATAGCTTCGAAAGATTGTAACTTTCAAATGAATTAATTGCTCTCTGAGTCTCTGTGACCCTATGATTGTAACTTTCCTGCAAAAGCAAAATCAAATATTAAAGCTGCTTAAAGTTTATTTGTAGTTGAGATTCAAGGGTAGTAACATAGGTCAGTCTAGCATATTTGGATTTTTTACACACCTATGTATTGGTTTTGTATTTGGTAGTAACATGCGAGTTCATATTGTGATTGTTTTTTGAAGTCAGATTTTTTTTTGGATTATAGATTCAAGCAAGGATTCCAATTTTATATACTGCTATTTTTTAAATAATTAAAGATTTGGAAATGGTGTTATTGTGGCCATCTCTTGATGGGGATGAAGGTATGCAATTTGTACATTTTCTTCAAGTTCAGTCTTGTATTCATCCTCTATTTATGAGTTGATGATGCAGTGGTCCTGCTTTCTTAGTTTTCAGTGCTCAACATGGTTGCATTGACTGTTTGGCATTGATGGTATGTGCCGAAGTGCAAGCCTTAACTCATCGAAGGATTCCTTTCCAAAGATGATTGACAATGACATTGTTCAAGAGATAGGTGACTCCTGTTGTTACTACGTAATACGAACATACTCTTCTTCTTTAGGAGATAATCTGATGCAACAATCTGTATCCCTCTTGCAAGTCAAGGATGCTTTGTTTAAGAGAAAGGGAGCATCTAGACTAACCCGTTTTGCAATAGATGGTAAATTCAATTCCTTATTTTTTCCTTTTTCTAACTTCAGTATCTGGTTCTATATCTCTTCAAATTGAATGGTAGTAGTCACTTGGAATAAGAACTAGAATTTAGTGAGCTCGATTGCTGTATTGATAGTTAATCTAAGATTAATCTTAGATTTTCAACAGAGCTGGTGATTAAACTAAAAAACAGGACATAGTCAGGTTGGGAACCAAAACCGACTGGAACCGAAAATGGAACCGAACTCAGTTCCGGTTCCGGTCCCTTGCGGTTCCGGTTCTGATTCCTCAATCTCGAAACTGATAACCGAACGGTTGGTTCCGAGAAGTCCGGAACCATAACCAAGTACCGATATGCCCACCCCTATCTACAGCATAACGAAATCAATACGTTTAATGGCAAACATAACAGCGATATTTGCAATGAATTTTTACCATAGTTCAGCGATTAATTTGTTAGCAAAGATAATTTAGTTGTTGACTTGTCATTAACTTGATGATTTCTCATTTTCCTTTAATTTTAATGACTTACATTCCCAAAATTACCATTTAGAATCTAAACTATAAAAATAAGAATTTAATTAAAAATTTAAAATCCAAAAATTTAATTGAAATGACCTATAAACTAAACTAGTTAAAAAGTTTTTTTAAAAAGAAAATTAACAAAAAAAACACTGAACTATGAGATCAATAACAAGTCAACTACTAAACAATTTTAGCTAAAAAATAAAACGCTCAACTATGAGAAAAGAACAGAGAAAACATCGTAGTTATGTTTTTCGTTAAAAAACGTTGTCTTTCCATTGTGAAATGTTGTCTTTTTGCAGTGAAATGTTGTCTTTCCACTGTGAAAAATGAGTCATTGAAATAGGAATTAAGAAATATTAGTTTCCTCAGAGGAAAAACGACTTTCTGCAAAGGAAAGACAACATCTTTCTAATTAAATTGTAAATTCTTCTATGTAATTTGACGACATCGTTCATGTACATTATTCGAGTTCCAATGGCTTCAGAATAACCATGCCTACTGATGCGCACCTAGGGTATTAGAGAACCATGGACCCAAAACAAATGTGGAATATCGACGGATCGTCTTATAAATCAAGAAATGAAGTAACTTGACCCAAACCAAACGCGTTGGTTGAACCAAAGTTATCAAGATGAGTTGTTTGACCCAAACCAAATTGGTTGACCCTAGCCAAATTGGTTGGTTGAACCAGAGCTATCAAAGTTTGATCTACAAGATAGATGCTTAAGAAAATTGAGTTCTTCCTAAGAAGATAAATAAAGGAGAACCTCACAAGGAGAAACTCACAAGTTGTATTTCAACAAAAATTAAGTGTCTTTACAAATGGTGCCTCTAGGCCTTTTCATAGGTCATCTTCCACTAAGAAAGAATATGTTAAAATAATCTAAGTCATCCTCTACTAAGAAAACTATGTTAAAATAATCTAAGTTATCCTCAACTAATAAAAGTATGTTAAAATATTTAAAAGATAAAAATAATAATTTTTTTTGTGGTGTTGGCCATTGACGGTGCACAATGATGGGGCGCGTTGACAAAGCGCGCTGACTAGCATGTGGGCCCCACCGGGCTTCGAGTAGGTGTGCATTGCTGGTGTTGCTAGGGACGCGCTGTGCGTGCTGCCGTGGTCCTTTGAATAAGTAACACCTCTTTACCTTTTTTGGACTTGTAATTCATATTCGTCAATGCATAGCAAATTCATTGTTCTTAGTTCTTGGCATGTAGACTCTTTCTCATGGATTTCTTCGATCAAAATTTGAAGTCTCTTGTTCATCTTCCTTGTCCTTGCTCGAGTCATTGATCCTCTGAAGTTTTGCAATGAATCTTGACCTTTGGTCATGGCTTAGCACTTTATGGGTTCTTGGATCACATCACCTACACTAGAAGAAGCTTATAGACAAGAAAAAATTCTTAAATTAACAGTGACAGGGGTGTTAATTAAAAATTTATTAAATCCACTTGGTAGAATCCTGAATTTAGACAAAATTAACAACATGATTAATTTTGCGACAACCAAAGAAATTCATGTAGTGAGCAACGAATTAGAAAACATTTTCGAGGGGAAGTTTTCTATTCTTTCATTTTCAAAGTAAGTTCGTTGTTAATGGCAATGACTGCGTAGTTTATTTTCCATAGTTGAGTGTTTTATTTGTTAGCAAAAATTATTTAGGAGTTGTGTAACGTCCCCTAGTGCTCTCAGTACAATATTGTCCGCTTTGGGCCGAAGCTCACACGATTTTGTTCTTAGGGTAAGCCCAAAACGCGTTGTACTAGGTAGGGAGGGGAACTCTACTTATAAACCATGCATTTTCTACTCTCCCAAACGATGTGGGATTGTACCCCCTTGATGTGGGCCGGACACATACTTGGGCCTTTCCTGACCTTCAATAGGGCGGGCTGCCAAGAGAGACGTCCTATAGCGGCGAGGGAGGGAATCGTAAAATTTAAGAATCGATGGTTCATCCCCAATAGGGAAGTATTGCGGCAGGATATATTAGGCACGGCTCATGCCTCTACCACTACTGTCCACCCAGGTAGTACCAAAATGTATCAGGACCTGAAAATGCATTATTGGTGGCTGGGCATGAAGAAAGATGTGGCAAAATGTGTAGAAGCATGTCGGGTGTGCTAGCAAGTCAAGGCAGAACACCAGAGACCAGGTGGCACGCTAAAACCTTTACCCATACCCGAGTGGAAATGGGACCAGATTACGATGGATTTTGTAGTCTGGTTGCCGAGGACAGTGAAGGGCTACAACTCCATATGGATTATTGTGGGCCGATTGATGAAGTCAGCTCACTTTCTACCAGTTCAAAAGACCTATGTCGTGAGCCAGTATGCAGAGTTGTATGTTAAAGAGATAGTCTGATTACATGGGGCTCTTGTGTCAATTGTGTCGGATAGAGACCCTAAGTTTACATCGGCCTTCTGGAAGGGTTTACATAAAGCCATGGGTACTAAGTTAACGTCTAGTACAACATTTCATCCCCAAATGGATGGGTAATCAGAGAGAATGATTCGAGTGCTAGAGGACATGTTGCAAGCCTGTGTACTGGATTTCCAAGGAAGCTAGAGTAAAATGCTTCCCTTGGTGGAATTTGCGTACAATAACATTTATCAGTCTAACAATCGGATGGCCCCGTACGAAGCTCTGTACGGGAGAAAATGTAGGTCACCGTTGTACTGGGATGAAATTGGTGAGGCAAAGCTACTAGGTCCTGAGATTTTCCAACAAACCGCTGAGGTAGTGTCGGTGATAAAATAAAGAATGTTGACAGCCCAAAGTCGACAAAAGAGTTATGCTTACCAAAGACGTAGAGAGCTGGAATTTAATGTGGGCGATCAAGTCTTTCTAAAAGTTTCCCCATTCAAAGGAGTGATGAGGTTCGGGAAGAAGGGGAAATTGAGTCCAAGGTTTGTTGGACCCTACCCAGTGATGGAAAGAATCGAACCCACAGCCTACAAGTTGCACTTGCTGACCGCATTGGAAGGGATCCATGACGTCTTTCATGTGTCAATGCTAAAGACATGCTTGGGGAATCCCTCTGAAGTGATTGTGCAAGGAGACATTGAGGTCTCACCCACATTAAGATACGAGGAGCAACAAGTTCAAATCCTAGATTCTGCCGTAAAGATGCTTAGAAATAAGCAAATTCCCCTAGTGAAGGTGCTATGGAAAAATCATACCCTTGAAGAGGCCATGTGGGAAAGAGAAGATGAGACGAAGACTAAATACCCTAGGTTATTTGAGTAACGAAATTTTTAGGACAAAATTTTAAATTAAGGGGGAAGGGTTGCGACAAAAAATTTATAGTCAATGTACACACTAAATTTTGTGAAATGATAACTCGCATGGTTGGTAATTTATTGACTTGGATATTTTAGCAAAATATGCTTGAGATTGACAGTCAGTTGATTTGCGACTTTTTTATCCAGGTTGGTGGCAATTTTGATGTATTTAATTAAGAATAGTAGACGGTTTATTGAGTTCTATCTTTGTGTTTCACGTGGGGCTTGGAAGGACAGTTTGAATGAAAGATAAATGGTTGATTTAGGCTACTCTAGTTGAAATGATGAATTTAAGGATGGTATATATGGTTATGTATATATGTTAAATGTCAGATTTTATGGCTTGTGATTCATTTTTTGGAATGCTTGGTTGATGTGGGATTGTGCCCCCTGATATGAGTCGAACCCACACTTGAGCATTTCCTGGCCTTCACAAGGTGAGCTGCCACAATCTCCCCCCCTTGGGGACCCGACGTTCTCCTCGGCTACGCTTTCAGTTGGAATTTCTCTCTGATACCATTTGTAACATCCCCCAGTGGTCCCATTACAATATTGTCCGCTTTGGGCCAAACCCTGTACGGTTTTGTTCTTGGGGTTAGCCCAAAACACGTTATACTAGGTAGGGAAGGGAACTCTACTTATAAACCATGCATTTTCTACTCTCCCAAGTAATGTGGGATTGTGCTCCCCCTTGATATGGGTAGGACCCATACCTGGGCCTTTCCTGGCCTTCACAGGGCGGGCTGCCACAAGTTGACTTGTCATTGATTCTATAGTTCAATGGTTGTTTTGTTAATTTCTTTCTTTTTTTTTTTACAATATATTTTATTTGTATTTATAAGGGAAATTAAGAGAACAAACTCTATAGTTTGGCCTCCGCAACAAGACAAACCTTAAATAATTTTTGCGAACAACTAAAACTTCAAACTATGAAAAATAAACGATGCAAACCAAACTGTCACATTTTTAGTCAAAAAAAGCAGAGGCAAATGCCACAACTGTGTTAATGTCAAGGCCCATCCAACGATGACGTCTAAGGATCAACAATAGACATCCTTCTACCACGAGGGATGTTCAAGACTGATCTAGATTTTTTCGAAAGTCATACTAATGTCCATTTCAAATGGTCGTTCGGTTCTTACCCTTTGTTGTTGGAAGCATATCTGACTAAGAGAGAGACGTCGTGACAGGAAGGCACTAGCAGATGAAGCTTCATGGCCTTTAGATGAAAAGACAGACGTCCCTCAATGAAGATGGACAACTAAAATGAACCAAAGGTGCTAGTGGAAATTATGTTGAATGGAGTCACGTGCAAGGTACATGCTATTTTAAATGGGAGCAGAGTCATAGACAAAGGTTGTTGGTCGTTGGATGAACAAATAAAACATCCTTCAGAGCTAGGGGACGATCGTCACTGGAAATAGATGTTCATGATGAATTATTGAAAGACGACGTTGTCCCCAGCTTAAAACAGATGTCCCTCGCTTAAAACAGACGTCCTTCAACTTATGACAGACGCCTCTAAGCTCATAACGAACGTCGCTAAGCCACAACCAACATCTCTAAGCTTAAAATAGACATCCTTTAGCATACGATGGATGTTGAGGATGAATTATTAAAAGACGACATCGTCTCTAGCTTAAAACAGGCGTCCATCAGCTAACTACAAATGTCCCTCGCTTAAGATGGACGTCCCTTGCTTAAGATGGACGTCCCTTAACTTATGATGAACGTCCTTAAACCCACAACAAACGTCCCTCAGCTTAAAACATATGTCCCTCAGCTTATGATGAATGTCCCTAAGCTTAAACTGTAAACTGTAAGAGAAATTGCTAGGAGAAGGATCGTTCGAGCTTTTCCATGAATCTTATTTCACAATTGAAATAGAGTTTCAAGTCTCACCCTAGTTTCGTTTATGGTTGTAGCATATCCGACGGATAATCTTTAGTAATTTAAAAAAAACTCAGAAAATCTATAGTTGATCCTTGGACGTCCCTCGGCTAATTACTGGACTCTCGAAAGTAGTACGATACGATCCATATTTTATGAGTTATATTAGAAAATTCATAAGTGATCCTTGGAGGTCCAGGTGACGTCCATAACGTTTTCTAAACGGAAAATGTGAAGAAAAAAATTTGCACCTTATATTTTTTATAATTCAAGATTTTGGTTGTTTGCAAAAATTCTTCAAAATTTGTTTTATTGCATAGGTCAAACTATAGTCTATTTAGTTAATTTCTCTATAAATAGTTTAAGATATATATATATTTTCGGATATAATTATTGTCATATTCTTGTTTAAAAAATTAATTTTATTTAATTAGAGAGACAGAAAATAGTAATAATAACTATTTGTTGAGCACGCCCTTTGTATACGCGTGGTAGTGGAGATGCCCACCTTCTTCACCTCACTTAATTTAACGCGCCACCATTTTCCAATTTCCTGCGTTTTCCAAAAAGCGAAATTTCTGTCGTTCACTGGCTCCCTCGGGAAGGCCAACGCTGGAAGAGACCTTTGGATCGTTTGATCTAGCGTATATGTATAGCTATTAGCCTATTACCAGATTGGAATAAACTACAACTACATTGCTTTTCGTCTTCGTTGCTTGGGTTTTCATCCTCCCCTTTCGTCTTTTTGAGGAAATTTGGGATTATTCTGACCTTTATTGTTTATTATTCGAAGTCAGTGTTGTTTTACAAAAATGGTTACAAGTTTTGATCGCTGGGAAATGGATCCGTTTTTCTTGGCGGCGGAGGAAGTTCAAGAATCTGCAGACAGGTATTTTGAAATTCCCGTGGTTTAATCGGTAACTTCACGCGTTATGTGATTGGAATGTTAGTTTTTTTAGGAATTTTAAATTTGTCATTGTTTGTCGTTGCCAACAAAAAGAAAAAAGAACCGACGATTCGATGTTGTTATGTCTTTTCCCTTCTGAATTGAACAATGTCGAACTGTATGATTTTTTTTTTTTTTTTGATTTCCATGGCTATCGGAGTTGAAGTTGAAGTTACTAGTGGAAACTATTTTTTTTTTTTTTGAAGAATGGAATCTGCATATAGAACATGGATACATGCCATGAAAGATTCTTCCAGTTTATGGAACCGTGATGAGCTTCAAAGGGATTTGCGAACTGCACTTGGCACTACCAAATGGCAGGTCATCTCCTTAATTAATCTAGTCTTAATCTATGTTAGAATTGACGTACTTGATCCAGTACATTTCAATGTAATCCTAACTCTTCTGCATGGACAATGCAGTTAGAGGAATTCGAACGGGCTGTTAAATCAAGCTATATTAAAATCTTAAATGAAGATGCGAGGGACAGACACCATGAATTTATCATCGCAATTGAGGATCAGATTATGAAAATTGAAACTATATTACACGAATCTCCGATGCCAGAAGGAAAGATGCCGGTACATTGGGCACACTTGGATGAAGGTGAAAGGGAAGAACTAGCATTGTTTCTTTCAGGACCCTCACCATCTAGAGTTACCACTGGTCCCATAACTTCTGACCCAGAAAACGCAAATCCACAGGTTATAGAACAAAAATCAGTGTTAGATTGTTCAAAAGTTTCACAAAGTTCTGCTGAGTGTGATGATTCTACTATAACCCGGGAAGAAAAGTTGCATGGGCACAGAAGAGCAGCTAGTGCTAGTGCTGATATTGGAGCCTGGAAGATTGCAATTTCTGATGGTGATCATAAGCAAAGCTCATTTAATGTAGAGGCCCATCACCAAGTGAGGAAGATACCTAGTTTTTCTGGCTTTCTTAGCTCTGTTCAATCTGCAACAAATCTGAAGTTATCAAAGAATGGTTTTAGGAAGTTGAAGGTGACGAATGTGCATCAGGAATCAGATTCTGCGTCGTTGCAATCCACTCAGTTGACTAGGGTATGTATTTGATCTGTTATTTCGAACCAAAAAGATCATTTAATTTTGTATTTATTTGGACTCGCACCTCATATGTTGTGATTTGCATCATTAATAATGTTTTTTTTCATGTATTGTAAAGGGTGTGAATGTGTGCTATGAAAAAAATAAGAGTTGCCTGGATAGATGTGATGATTATTATGATAAGCAACTCTATGGGTGGTACGGAGCCATCCAGAGGCAGCTTCAGAGGTCTCAGTATCAAATGCAATATAGTCGCTCCGTTCAATTGACATTTTGGATGGTTCTCCTTCTCTTGATTGGTAAGCTTCCCAACACTGTAGTAGATTTAGTTGTTTATTTACAAACTTGTGGTTAAACTTAACCTTTCTTATCAGCTTAGATATGCTGTTTATCTGAGTGTTAATGTGCTCAAATTCGTGATTTGTAATGACATGCTTGATTAGATGCTAGCCTTGCAAACTTATGATATACATATGGAAATATAGTCAACTTATGTCCACTCTAGTATATCTTAGGATAGTAAGGTGCTGCCTATCAAGTCAGAGTTTGATTACACCATAACTATCTAGTGTGGCTGGATCATGATCTCAAGTTGAAAAAATGTTGTCAGCATAGTTTTCCGGGATCGATAAAATTTTGGTATGGGCCCTACGCTAATGCAATTTGTTTCTCTCTGCAGGTTTTGTGGCAGTGCGATGGGTCTGAGAAGCTATTCTCCTCCCTTCAAAGTGCAATATTGTACCAGAAGAAAGATGGATGTCTTAGATAATCGTAAAGTGATTATTAATTCATATTGCCACTTGGAAAGAGAGATAGGTAGGTGGTGTATTATTGTATCCTCATCCAAAGTTTTCAATTGCTGGGTTTGTTAATTAACCTCGTTTTTTTATTAGTATGGGGCCAATGGAGAGAGTGATTCTTTTGTATTTAGACAATAAATCTCAGCTTTGTAGTCCTTGATCTTATTTGTATATTGAGCTGCACTGTTTTGTACATCACCCGTGGCATTTATGTACACAACAGTTTGAAAGATTAAAGTGGAATATAGTACTCTTCAATGCACATTCTTGTTTTGAATCACCTTCTCTGTTCATCAGGCTATATGGCGAATATCTCACTCGGTCGAATCACGCCTTTCTTATCTCCTTGTAATGGAAATTTGGGTCATTCAATCATCCTTGATGAAGGGTGGTTGGCATGAAGTTGCATTTGGTTCCTGTCGGGATCCAAACGTGACTAGGGATTAGGCCCATTTGGGTATTTATGGCTGGTAGCACATCACATAGCATTGTTGAATTTATAGGTCTAGCCTACCAAGACTGCGTGTGTAATGACTTGGATAACATTGTTGAATTTATTGGTCTAGGCTACCAAGATTGAGCCTATCACAACTTGGAGGCAGACTTAACAGAAACGTTCTGTCTAAAATTGGTATGTAGTGGAAGACTTGAACATAAATCAAAATCGTAGTCCACAAGAAATGGACCTAACTTTATATAGTGATTACAAGAAATAATAATATAAATAAAACTAAATATTGTGCATCCAAACAATTCCAAATAATCTATAAAGGGCCAACAACTAAAATCTTCACCAAGAAGTACAAACCAAACACTTAAAGGAAAGAAGAGAAACAAGAATTATTCTACTCAGCTGCTAACTTAAACTTGCCTTGTCTTTACTTGGGGGGAAGGGGTCATGGAGTAAGTGACTAATTCAGTAGGAAACTTATACTAAATGCAATACAAGTAAAAATTGGTTTTTCATCTCTTGTTAAAACCATGATCAAAATCAATACTACATTTGTACCTTTGCATGAATTTTTCAAATTATTTCTCAAAATATTATTTATTTTCAAAATAGGCTCTATGAGCCATCGATGAGGCAATCATTAAAAACTTGTTGGATACATAACTAGCTATTATAAAATAAATCTCTATTGTTTTTCACAAGTCAAAATGAGGATTTGTGAAAAATGAGGGTCACACAAAGACCCCTTCGATACAAACACACATGCGACAGTCTAAATATGGTAACAACTCATGAGCTTGGAGAAAGAAACTGTGAGTGCAATCCGAAGATCTAGCCCCTTATAGGGATTTCTGATGAACCAGTCAACAATGACACAATCTAAACATACACACCCTGATAAAGTTTTAATGATTCGAAACCCAAGAGACTCGTCAACACTGCCCTATCACCCAATTTTGACACAACGCCCATACAAAATATCTTCACGCAACAGAAGATGTATCATGATATTTTTACACCGAAATAATTCAAAATATCAAAATGATTCAACCGCCCACATCATAATCACAACATACCATGAAAATACAATGCACGTGAAGTAAACATGTAAAACTCACGTACATACATAATATAAAAATTGACATGTTGTCGAACAATTCCCGTTGGATATTTATATGTTGCAACCCACAAAATATGTTTTCAAAATCACATCATGCAATGCAGTGAATATATTATAAAATCCCTACTTTTTCGACGATCTTTCTTATCGATCGGAGCAACCACTTCCTTGGAAATTGGCTTGAATTCCACGAACTTGTCCAAGCCTAAAAACATACTAGAAGTCAAGAATTCTCATCAATGAATCATGAGGGAAATAGTGGAAGAGTCCTATACTAAGACTAAGAACCCAATCAACATGTAAACTACTTACAAACATAAAAAACTATATTGTGCAGTCGACTTGGGGCCTCCTGCGGTCAACCAGAGACCTTTAGTGGTCGAGCTGGGACCTCCGCAGTCGACTAGGGACCTTCATTGACCAATCTTTCTAATCTACAGTCAATCAGTCTACTAGTGCAATCGACCCCTACGACAACCACTTCAACTGCGGTCATTCGCAAATTGACTCGTGCCTCACTGCCTTATCCACAATCGACTGGTTACAACCAAAGGACGATTGGGACGACCCTCTAGTGTTGTTTCCACGACAAAAATGCATTGTTTCTACTGTTTTTCACCTCCAAACAACAAATACTACAAATCTAGCAACATAATCCAGAAATATCCTTCAAATTTGAGTTTTCAAGCTCGAATCTGAAGCCAACATTTATTCAAACTTTAACCTCAAAATCAGAGTGGAGAAAACGATTTACTCACCAAATGCCTTAAAAAATGTTGATGGTCTTAATGTCACAAACCCAAAACCAGTATCCAAACTCTCAACCTAACAGATTGAATTTCTCTCCTCTCTCTTCCTTTCTCGTGTGCGTCGACTAGTGCTAGAACGAGGGAACCTCATTCTTTTTTATTATTAAAATTTATAAAAAATTTATTTTATATAATAAATATATTCATTCCAAATCCTAAATCTTTCCGAACGTCACTGAGACTATGACTTCCGGGCCAACCTCATTTGCTAGATTTTATTTTCTCAATTTATTTACAAATCGGTAACATTTAAATTTATTGATTTTGACTATTTGACCAAAAATTTATACGTGATCGTTACGCGATAAAACATGTCAACTTTCAAACACTTTGACCAAATATTTTGCGAAACATTTTCACATGCAATTTTTTATTAATAAAAATAATGATCTTTACATCCTTTCCCCCATAAAGAATTTCATCACCGAAGTTCAGTACAACTTGATTAAACCATCAAAGAGTTGGGTGACTTCCGCATCATCTCGAATTCAAGCTCGCAAGTAGCTTCCCATTCAGTATGATTTCTCCACAACACATGAAATAAGGAAATCTCCTTGTGATGAAGGACTCAAATCTCTCTACCAAGAATCCACTCCAGCTCTTCCTCATACGAGGCATCCTCCTAGATAGGGACATCATTCCAAAAGATGACATGAGAAAGATCAAGCATGTATTTCCTCAGCTGGGATATGTGAAAGTTATGGACATACCCGAGCTGGGGAGGTAGAGGCAATGTTGCCAAATCTCTTAACAAACTGGAAAGAGCCAACATACCTCAGGGCTAACTTTCCTTTCACCTTGAATCGATTAATGCCATGCCTAGTATGCACCTTGAGGAAAATAAACTCTCCCCCATTGAATTCAACTTTTTGCCTCTTCAAAATCGGCGTAACTCTTCTGTCTACTCTGAATAGTCTTGAGCCTATCCCAAATCAACTAAATCTTAGATGTGGGCTCCCATACTGTCTCAGTCCATTACGGCCACCCATACAAGCCCGTAGAATAGGGTTGTTAATCACCGCACCAGAATCGTTGCAGTAGACAACAACTCGTCTATCTTTCGAAATAACTATGACCTTTTTAGGTGACACTCCACAATTGCTCTGTACTTTCTCAGCTAGTCCATTCCAAAAATCGCATCAAACTGACTCATTGGTAAGACAACCAGATTTGGAGAAAACTTGCAGTCATCAATAACCACACAAACTACTCTGCACTAAAGACACTCCACTCTGAACACCTAGAGGAGTGCTTAGGACCAATGAAGATTTCATCTTCTCCATTGAGAAACCCAAAATAGATACAAAAGCAGGGGAGATAAAGGAGTGTGTCGACCCAGTATCGAACAATACTCATGCACAAAAGTGAGAGACAAGAATGGTATCATCGACGAGACCCTGCTCCTCTTGATCGTAGTAATACTCAATCCCTTCTACTGCATAGGCCTACCTTGAGACCTCTTGCCCTTGTGGCCATTTCCATGGTCACTTCTAGCTAAACTTGGGCCAACACCACTACTATGATAAGATGGCTCCTAATAGTCATTGAACTTCTAATAAGGATAAAGACTAGACTCGTAGCTCTACTGATAACTAGTCGGCCTTTGACAATCTGGATTGGTTGGCTGGTGCTAGGAGTGGTAAGGTGGTTGAGGCCTTGACTGTTGTGGTTAGGGCGAGAAGAACTTTTTGCCTTTAAAACTACTAAAAGGATGACCTAACAAAACCACGCCTATCCCCAAGAGTAATATGAGCAATACTACCCTGAGGTGATGAGAATGACTAACATGGCAGTTGTTGTTGCTGATTTTGCGGGCAGTTTCTCCATAAATGTCTTGGATGTCCACACGTGTGACAGGTATATGGGCTATATTGGCCGCTGCCAAACGACCCGCTACTAGCACCTGAGGTCGGGCCTCCACTAGACCCTTGCCCTTGAAACTTCATCTGATTCATTTTAGTAGTCTTTATCTCTTCTTTGTTGACCTACTTGTCATGATAACTGTTGTAGCTAACATCAAACATGCGCTCCATTCTCTGAGTGACCTCAAAAACTCCCAGAAAGGAACTTTACTACATAATGGCTACACCTTGCTGCAGCTTCTGTCTCAAACCCTATTGAAACTTTACAATTTAGCCCCTCGGAGAACTTGTCATGATAACTGTTGTAGCTAACATCAAACACGTGCTCCATTCTCTGAGTGACCTCAAAAACTCCCTGAAGGGAACTTTACTGCATAATGGCTACACCTTGTTGCAACTTCTGTCTCAAACCCTATTGAAACTTTACAATTTAGCCCCTCGTAGAAACACCCTCAGAATAAGACAGAAGCTCCAGAAACTGACCGTAGTAATCCATCACAATCATAGAACCCTAAGTCAACTCATTAAAGACCCTCATCAAAGAGTCTTCATGATCCTTACTGCTATACTGGGCTCTGAATAGTTTGGTGAAGTCTTTCTACTCCATCAATTGTGTCTCAATATCCGCCTGTACTGTGTTCCACCAATTGTGGGCTAATTTTCTCAAAACGTGAGTTGCAATCCTGACATGATATTCTTCGGGGACTTGCAGTGATTTGAAGTTCAACTCCATCTCTATAACCAATTATCACCTTTATAGGATTTGCACCGCCCTCAAACACAGATGAGCTCTTGCAAGAGAAATTTTGGAAGTAAGCAATCCAAGTCATGCTAGGATTTTGAGTTGTACTGTTGCTCGATAGATTCCAAAGAGCTTCCATCATAGATGTGATAAGGTCCACACTACCATCTTGGGCTTGGTGATGTGCCAGAGATTCTCTTTATTCACAACCAAGCACGAAGATTCTCTAATGATTTTTATTGTGTTTATTTTGAAGAGGTTCAAAGGAAAAAGAGGATGAATGTAATTCATCCAACATTCAAATATATTATGGTGTTCTTCAAAATGAAACATGAGTGGAAAATCAAGCACAAAATTGAGGGAGTTGTGGTAAATTTCAAAATATGGGATCTAACCTTTGAGATCTATTTGGCAATTTCGACGATGTTAAATATTTTATATCAAAACACTTTTATCATAAAGATTGTAGCTAACATCTCAATCATTTCAGAATGGATTAGATCACTTAATTTGAAGTGTATTTGCTATGTCAAAAGGTCCACTAACAGAGAGCTACTTTTCTGTTTAAGAGGTCCGATTTTATCTACCCAAATTGGAAGCTCAATTCAATATGAAGCATAATCTTTGATTCAAGATGAAGGCACGCCAAAAGAAGTGGCTCTAGAGATTCTAACACATGTGCTTAATTGGCATATTGATGAGGGATCCACCAATGATAAAAAAGAGTCACGAATTTGAATTCATTCAAATTAGAATGAAGTTCAAATTCATTGAAATATTTAATTAGTTTAAACTCAAGTTACTTTAAGGTTTTCTTAGATAGTTTAAATTTTTTCCTAGATAGTTTAAATTTAAGTAATTTTAAATTTCAAGTAGATAGATAAAGGTTGATTAGGGATAACTATAAGCCAATCATTTTTCTAGTAGAATCGTTTTCAATGTGAACTATTTATATCCTACCCAGACTCATTAGAAGATTTTTAGTTTTTGAAGAATAAAAATCTCTTTTAGCTTTGGCTAATTTCTCTCTTTCTCTTGGATTGTCGATTATCCTTGGATTGAAAAACTAGAGTTCAAGTGTTGTGCGAATTACTTGATCTTTGGATTCTTGCAATTCTTCTAGCCAATTTCGATTAGTGAACAAGTTCGAAGATTGTAATCAAACTCACTATTTTTGTTGGTGATAATTTCCTTTTTGATTCACCAAGGATGAGTTCTTTGGTGGAATAGAAAAATTGTAAATGAGCAATTTTTCCCCAAGCCATCCGGTCGATCAACATAGCCACATTGATCAACCACTCATCATCCATCGTCAACGTAGTTTCTGATTGACTTGCACCATTTTGGTCATATCTCTGTCTTCCCTTGGAATTTTTGCACGAAATTGATCCATGATCCAAAAGCCTTGAAGAGCTTACTAAGTATTGGAGAAGAGATAGTAGAGGAGGTCCAAGTCCAAGGATGCAAAAGGAGTCTACTTTTCCAAAAGCCCGAAGGCCCACCTGTAGTACACGCAGCAGCACATGCATTCAGATAGCGTGGCCCATGCGGCGAGCCTAGCAATAGCAGGACTTAGTATTTCATTGAGACAGCGCGTCTGACCCAGTGTCTCGTTTTGACAGCGCGCATGGCCCAATGTCTCGTTTTGACAGCGCACATGCCCAGTGTCTCGTTTCGACAGCGCCACGCATTCTTTGTGGGCCAACCTACCCTTGCGCCCACACTTCTTTTTGATAGCACGGCCCAGCAGCCCTTTCCGATAGTGTGCCTCACCATCCAATAGCCTGTAGCCCATCGCACCCAGTCCAACAGCCTGGTTTGAAGCCCACATGCGCCTGCAGCCCATGCGCACCTAACAGCCCACTTCCATGCTCGCGCACACCAACAACCATCACCTACTAAATTTGATTTAAGGGTAAATGACAAATCAACCATCGTGGTTTCTAGTCAATGACAAGTCAACCACTATGGTATTTTTTTAACAAATAAACCACTGACGTATGGAAAAATGATAAAGCCCATATCGCTGTCACGTTCGCCGTTAACAAGTTAACATGAGACACACGGTGTCTCAAGACACCGCATAGCTCGCGGTGTCTCAACAAGGTGAGACGTAGAACTTTGTCTGTTGTCCAAATTATTCAGCTAAATAATGGAAAGAAAAAGAGAATTGAAAAGAGACTTACAGTCTTTCTTCACTTTGTCTAGTAGAACTTCTTATACGAAGAGAGAATATCATAAAGAAACAATTCAATAATCATTTGTCTCCCAAACAATTCAATTATCATTTGCAGTGTATTAAGCCCAAGATAGAAAATGCATGCACGTAAGAGAGAACATTGTTACTGCGTTCATCGGCGTCTGGGAAGAAAGACGTTGCGGTGTCTGGGAAGAAAGACGCCACGGCGTCTAGGACCAGAGACTGCGGTGTCTTGACTCGCGGTGTCTTGAGACACCCAAGTCTCAAGACACTGCAGTGTCTTGAGGTGTTTGGATTCAAGACACCGCGGTGTCTGGATTCAAGACACCCTATTGTCTTGAGGTGTCTTAAGTCAAGACATCTCACACTGTGTCTTGAGGTGTTTTGACTCAAGACACCTCAACAGTGTGAGGTATCTTGACTCAAGACACTGGGGTGTCTTGAGTCAAGACACTTCAAGACACCTCAAGACACTGCGGTGTCTATCTTCCCAGACGCCGCAATATCTTTCTTCCAAGACGCCGATGAACACCGCGACAATGTTCTCTCTTACGTGCCTGCATTTTCTATCTTGGGCTTAATACAATGCAAATGATAATTGAATTGTTTGGGAGACAAATAATTATTCAATTGTTTCTCTCTGATAGTCACTCTTCGCATAAGAAGTTCTACTGGACAAAATGAAGAAAGACTGTAATTCTCTTTTCAATTCTCTTTTTCTTTCCATTATTTAGTTGAATAATTTGGACAACAGACAAAGTTCTACGTCTCACCTTGTTGAGACACCGCGACCTACGCGGTGTCTTGAGACGGTGTCTTGAGACACCGTGTGTCTCATGTCAACTTGTTAATGGCGAATGTGACCGCGATGATGGCTTTGTCATTTTTCCATACGTCAGTGGTTTATTTGTTAAAAACAATACCATAGTGGTTGACTTGTCATTGACCAGAAACCACAATGGTTGATTTGTCATTTACACTTGATTTAATTTAGTTTATTTATTTAATTTATCTTTAAATTATGTTTCCTTATTTTATTAGGGTAAAGTTTAATTTATTTTAGCCTATAAATGCACCTTAGGGAACAATTATTAGAACAGTTTGACAAAATTGAAATTGAGAGGTTTTGCTTTTGGGGATAATTTCTTCTCTTGAGTTCTTTGCGAAGAACTTGATATCTTCAAGTGTAATCTTGAAAGATCAAACCTTTTGATAGCTTTGGTTCCACCAACAAGTTTGGTTAGCGTCAAACAACTCATCGGATAACTCTGGTTCTAGTTGACAGGTTTGGCTAGGGTTGAGTTCCTCCCTTTGATCTTGAATTCGTGAGAAAATCTGTTACATTTTACGTATGTTGTTGGGTCTAAGGTTCGTTAATGCCCTAGGTTTGCATCACAAGCTCAACTTATTATCACATTAGAAAAGATAACTCAACCACTTGACACTTGAAAACAAGTTGTGCACGTGCTCCATCTTCGTATACACAAGAACATGTTGAGATAATAGAAGAAACCCTAGAGACGAAAGAGCGGTTTGAAGAAGATGTTATATTACCTCAAGATGGACCATTATTATTTTTCAATTCCTAGAGCATGAACGAAGAATTTTATGAAGAAAGAGTTTTCGAAAGTACATGCCATTTGAGTGAAGAGCTAACTCTAGATGAGAAAGAAGTGAAAGCCGAACACATAGAGAGCAAAGTTGATTCCTTGACAACAACTATTGAAGATGAATTATTGGTGGCAAATAATGAAGAGGAGGAACCACAAGAGGAATTATACTATATTCAAAAGGAACCCCTCAATGTAAAGGTTCAAATTGCTCTAACTCTCCAAATCTGAGAAGAAGAATCTCTAAAGAAACAAACTTTTCACATTCATTACTTCAACAAAGACAAGGATTGTTCTTTGATCATTGATGATAGAAGTTATGTCAACATGGGTTCTATGAATATGGTTAAAAAGCTTGGCTTGGAGATATTGATATGATTAAATCCTTACAAATTATGGTGGCATATTGATAAGGAGAACATTAAAGTTTCAAATCAAGTAAGCATTTCTTTGTCAAGTAGCCAGTACTAAGATGAATTATCATGTGATGTGATGCCTTTGAAAGCTAGTAAATTGCTCCTTGGGGAAATATGGCAAAATAATTGGATATTGTTGCATGATGGTTTTACTAATTAATATTCTTTCAAGATCGGCTACAAGTTTTTGGCTCTGCTTAGTTTTGATCAAATTGTAAGAAACTAACAACATTTGAATGTGAAGAAAGCAAAAAATTTATTATTGGTTTCCAAGAGGTATGTGCCATTAAATGAATTGATTGCTTGAATTCTTAGAATTGGATGGATAAAGAAAAATAAGGCATTTGGTATTTATTTGAAAATTTGTTATAGCAACTTTGATCATATGGATGAGGATGAGTTCTTTATTTATGATGAATATCATGTGGATATCAATTTTGGCATGTCTAGTAGAAAGACTAGGAGAGTTTTGATGATTCTAAAGTTTGTCAATATTATGTTTGCAAGCTACTTTTAGGATACAAGAATAACTTACATCTTGGGGAAGCCTTTGAATTTTTGACTTATTTATTTATTTTGGCAAAGAAGGCTATAGAGAAGAAAATTTAGATTTGAGATCAAATCTTTTTCAACCCTGGGATGATGATGTACCACATATTCTCTTTATTCGCAACCAAGCACAAAGATTCTCTAATGATTTTTATTGTGTTTATTTTGAAAAGGTTCAAAGGAGAAAGTGGATGAATTACATTAATCTAACATTTAAATATATGATGATGTTCTTCAAAATGAAACACAAATGGAAAACCAAGCACAAGATTGAAGGATTTGTGGTAAATTGCAAAATCTGGGATCTGGCCTTTGAGGCCTATTTGACAATTTCTATGATGTTAAATATTTTATATAAAAAAACAATTCTTCATAAAGATTGTAGTTGACATCTCAAGCTTTCCAGAATATGTTAGATTGTTTAATTTGAAGTTTGTTTGCTATGTCAAAAGATCTGCAAACAGAGAGTTACGTTTCTATTTAAGAGGTCTGATTTTACCTACCCAAATTAGAAGCCCAATTCAATTTGAAGCTCAACCTTTGATTCAAGATGAAGGCACGCTAAATGAAGTGGATCTAGAGATGCCAACACATGTGCTTATTTGGAATATTGATGAGGGATCCACCAATGATAAAGAAGGGTCACAAATTTGAATTCATTCAAATTAAAATGAAGTTCAAATCCATTCAAATCTTTAATTAGTTTAAATTCAAGTTATTTTAAAGTTTTCTTAGATAGTTTAAATTCAAGTAATTTTAAATTTCAAGTAGATAGATAAGGGTTGGTTAATGATAACTATAAGCCAATCATTTTCCTAGTAGAATTGTTTTCAAGGTGGACTATTTATATCCAACCAAGACTCATTAGAAGTTTTTTAGTTTTAGTAGAATAAAAATCCCTTTTTAGGTTTGGCTAATTTCTCTCTTTCTCTTGGATTGTTGATGATCCTTGGATTAAAAAACTAGAGTTCAAGTGTTGTGAGAATTACATGATCTTTGGATTGTTGCAATTCTTCTAGCCAATTTCGATTGGTGAACAAGTTTGAAGATTGCAATCAAACTCACTATTTTTGTTGGTGAGAATTCCCTTTTTGATTCATCAAGGAAGAGTTCTTTGGAGGATTAGAACAATTGTAAAGGATCAATTTTTCCCCAAGCCAACCGATTGATCGACATATCCACATTGATCGATCGACCATCATCCATTGTCAACGTAGTTTCTGATCGACCTGCACCGTTTTAGCCATATCTCAGTCATCCCTTAGATATTGCCCACGAAATGTTTATGGTTACTTCATAACTCATCCCTTGATATTGTGTCAAAATATCATGCTGAAATTCTTTGATCAGGGTTGTTTTCGTTGCAGTTAAAGTTTTCCTAGAGATTCTACGAAATTCCAAATTGTGGGCTTTCGTATCGTTTCTAAAACCCTATCGTCGCACATCACTAGGGGAAGAGGAATTCTTCTTACCGTAATTTTTGTATTTTTTGAGAAAACAATTACACTTGATAAAAAAAAAAAATTCCTTAATCACGGTGAACTTCGTCCAAATTCTACACTATTAAATTTCTCAAGCAATCACTAATAGGAATTCGTGGAAAACCTTACGCTCTGATACCAATTTATTTTTGTTACGACACAGAGGTGGACTAATAGAAATTTCTGGTCTAGAGACTCGATCCTTGAAGAGGACCCGATCACCTAACCCAAGGCTTGGTTCGCAGTGGAAGACTTGAACGTAAATCAAAGTCATAGCCCACTGAGATGGGTCTAGATCCACATAGTGATCATGGTAAATAATAACATAAATAAAATTAAATGTTGTGCATCCAACCAATAATCCAATCGATAGCCAAATAATTTGTATAGGCCTAACAACTAATATCCTCACCAGGGAGTACAAACCAAACACTCAAAGGAAAGAACATAAACAAGAACTACTTGTTAGCATAATAGACATTAGACTTATTTTATTTTATTTTTTTATGATGATTGAATTAACTTGATTATAAGTTGTTTATCATTTGAATAAGTATTGAATTTATTATTATATTTATCTTTGAACTTCAATGGAAATACTTTTAATATGAGTATTAATGTTACTAATATATTTGTATATGTAGTTAAAAGATAGATCATTTGGACTTGGAAGCTTGAAAGAGTGCAAAACACAGTGTATAGGTTGACTAGGCAATCAATCAGAAGGGCTACTGAGAGCCAAAACAACGAGAGCACTCGAACAGGGAGTGATAGCGGTCGACTAGACTTCTTACTGAGAGCTCCACATTTTGAAGAAGTGTGAAGTGGTCGACCGATGCAGATGATGCAATCGACCAAAAATTGGACAGAGAATAGACTCTGTTTCAATCTATAGGAAGCAGTCGACTGAGGCTGAAATAGCGTCGTCCAAACTCGACAAAATTGGGACGGTAACATTCCAACGGTTGGGAAGCAGTCGACCAAATTGTTGAGTGGTCGACCACTGTGCATATTTTATAAATAAAAGTCGTTCCAAATTGCAAAGAGAAGAGAGGAGAATCCATAACAAAGTGCTGCAAAATTCACACGAGATTTTTCTTCAACAAATGAGTGCATAACTCTAACTCTCTCTACCCCTTCACTTGAATTTTATATATTAGAGAGTTATGCTTCTACTTTGTAATTTTTCAATTCCTCCATCATAATCCTACGACAATCAAGGGTGATGCCTCGTAACAGTCAAAGGAAAGGGTGATGTCCCTCAACAGTTTAAGTGTAATGACTTGATTGATGCATGTGAAGTTCAATAAACAATAATCAAGGAGGCTATAGATTAAGGAATCTTCAAGGGGGAGACTTGAAGTATAGACGTAGGCAAGGTTGACCGAACCGCGTTAACAAATCGGTGTTAACTTTCTATCTCTTACTCTTATATTTGCTATTGTTAGAATATTTATTTGTGTTAAATCACTTAGGGTATAAAAGTATAATATCACATAAAAAAACTTAGATAGCCTAATTACACCCCCCTCTTAGGACTAACACAATCATTTCACTACTCCACCCAGCTGCTAACTAAGATCTGTCTTGTCTTTACCTAGAGGGAAAGGGTCATGGGGTGATTGACTAACTTAGAAGGAAACTTATATTAGATGCAATGCATGTAAAAACTGGTCTTTCATTTCTCATCAAAATTATGATCAAAATCAATACTAATTCGTACACATGCATGAATTTTTAAAATCATTTATCAAAACATTATTTATCATTAAAACAGGCTCCATGAGCCACCAATGATGCAATCCTTAAACTCTTGTTGGATACATAGCCAACTATAATAAAATAAACCTCCATCATTTTTCATAGATCAAAACGAGAATCTGTGAAAAAGGAGGGTCACACAAGGACCCCTTCTTTACAAAGATGGCAACGCTTCATGAGCCTAGAAGAAGAAACTGTGAGTGCGACTGAAGATTTAGCCCCTCACAGGGGTTGTCGATGAACCAGTCAGCATTGACATAACCTAAACATACACACCTTGATCAGGTTTAGGGATTTGAAACCTAAGGGACGCGTCAATATCGCTCTACTACCCATTTTTCATACTACACATAAATAAAACATCTCCAAGCAGCAGAAGATATATCGAGATATTCTCATGATACTTTAACATCGAAAACGTCCAAACAATCAAGAGGATTCAATCTCCCATTTTAGAACCATAGCATACCATCAAAATATCATACATGTAAAAGTACACGTGTGAAACTCACATACATACATAGTATAAAAATTTACGTGCTATCAAACAGATCCCATCAAGTTTTCATATGTGGCAACCAAAAAAATACATTTTGAAAACCATGTCATGCAATGCAGTGCATAAAGTATAAAATCCCTACCTTTTTGGCGACCTTTCTTACCGATCGGAGCAACCACTTCCTTGAGAATCAGCTCAAAGTCCACAAACTCGTCAGAGCATAAAAACATACCAAAGGTTAAGAATTCCCATCAATGAATCACAAGAGAAATAGTTGAAGGGTTCTATACTGGGACTAGAAACCCAACTAATGTGTAAACGACTCAAAAACATGGAAAACTATATTGTGTGGTCAACCCGAGACCTCCTGGAGTCACTAGTGGTCTTCAGTGGTTTACCTGGGACCTCCGGAGTAGACCAAGAACCTTCAATGGCCAATTTTTCAAATATGCAATCGATCGGTTTGCTAGAGCAATCGAATGCTGCAGGTGGCCGCTCTAGCTACGGTCGTCTGCAAATCGACTCTTGCCTTGCCTATACTCACTGACTCATCCACAGTTAATGGGGCACGACCAGAAATCAACTAGGACGACTCTCCAACGTTGTTTCCATGGTGAAAACATGTTGTTTCCTCTGTTTTTTGCCTCCAAATAACAAATACTCCAAATCTACCAACATAATCTAGAAATATCCCTCAAATTCAACTTTCGAAGCTCGAATCTAAAGCCAAAGTTTGTTCAAAATTTAATCTCAAAATAGAAGAGGAGAAAACGACTTACTCGCTAAATGTCTTCACAAATGTTTATGATCTTAACATCACGAACTCAAATTTGGTGACGAATTCTCAACCTCGTGGATCAAATTTCTTTCCTCTCTCTCTTTTCTGTTGTGTGTGGCGACCGAGTGCTAGAATAAAAGAAAACCCTAATTCTTTTCTGTTAATTAATAAAAACATGTATTTAATATAAAAATACATATTAAATAAATATATTCCAAATCCCAACTCTTTTCAAATGTCACCCAAATTATGATTGAGGCCCAACCTCATTTACTAGATTTTATTTTCTCAATTTATTTAACACTTAGTAACATGCAAATTTATCGATTTTGGCTATTTGATCAAACATTTACATGTGGTCGCTACGCAAAAAAACATGTCAGCTTTTGAACACCTTATGTGATTATTTGAATTAAGGATTAATCTTAGTAATTATGTTTCGTATAATTAAATATGATTAAGTGATAATAAGTCACGAGATGACTTTGAATAAGAAATTGACCAATCATTTGAGGGTATTTTTCCAAATTAAAAATATATATAATAGTAGATACTTCAAACTATAAAATGGTGATGAGATTGGATCAATTGGTTGTATGCATACTAAGATGTGAATTTATGCACGAATGTTATAAATGTGCTATAAATGAACATGGTCACTATTTGTGGCTAATTGGACAACCTATTGTAATTATTAATTTAAACCATTTTAAGGTCATAAAGTAGACACATAAAAGAAGTGTATGTCTTTAGATTGAAAGGATTTTGATTTATTCAATAAAAGTTATGCATGTTTGGAGTTGGAAAAGTCCAAAAATGCACTATTTTGGAAAATGTCTACAAATGAGACTTTAGAATGAAACTTTGGAGATGTGTATGAAAGAAGAAGTGTTCCTAACACCTTAAAGTATGTGGCCATATAATAAAATTGAACAGTCAATGGGGTTATGGCACGTGTCACTTGTGGATTAATGACTAAGTGTGTGATTAAGGTGTAATTAGTGAATGATTGAAGTTAATTAATCATGATTAATTATGTTAATCATGGGGATTAGCTTAGAATTAACTGAGATAGATTAGTTTAAGCTAAGAATTGTTAAAGGTAATTAACTATGGTATTTTGGTGAATTTTCATAGATGGAATGGTAAAATGGTATTTTTAGAAGGACAAAATGTGCAAAAGTGTAATTTCACCTATGAATATTCTAGAAAGAGTATGAAGGATAAGGATTCAGCCATTTTGTGCTGAAACTAGAGAGGTAAAGAGAGGAAAAATAGAGAGGAGAAAAGGAGAAAATGAAGAAGAAGAAAGAGAAGGAGGAAGAATTGACCTTCAAATATTCAAGGAAAAGTGTTACTCTCTCTAAGAGAATCCTTTTGAGCCTGAAATCAAGAGGATTAAGTGAAGATTAAGTGATCTTCAAGAGGTAAGAACCCTAAGCTAGGTATTTTATAAATCATGTTGAATATTGCATGATTTAGGTAAAAGGAGATGAGTTATGAATTACAAATGAAATTCATGAATGATATGTTGGAATTTATGGTTAACATGAATTTGATACTAATCAAATTGGTTAATTAAAGGATGGTTTTATGGTGGTTTAATGATATGAATTGAATTGGATTCAAATTAATGGTATTATGTTATTAAGGTTGAAAATGAGCATGAACTATATACTTAGATAAATATACCTAAGTGGTTTGATTCTCAAGGTAAGAATGTGAGATTTAATAATGGATATTGCCACAAATTGGTTAAATAAAAAGAATGAATTGGGGATGATGAACTATATCATAAAATTGTATGGTTGGATTGAATTATTGCATTCACTATTGTTTTGGATTAATTTAATAGATTAAAATATCTATTTAGAGGATCATGTAATCATTATAATCCTTGAATAAGTTGATAATGGTTTGCTTTGAGTTTAATGTGTGAAATTGTAGAAAATTAGGAAATAGAAATAGCTGCAGACAATCAACCTTTGTGAATGAAAGTCTGCAAGTGAGGAAAATGAAAATCTGTATAGATTACAGTTGACCAAGATAGAAGTGTGGTCTACTAGACCATAGAAAATAATGTTGGAGAGGTCGATCAAGGGTGGACAATTGTAAGTGTAAGGTTGAATCTGTATGATTTGCAGTTGGCTGGTATTTAGAAGTAGTATATCAAAACATGGTGTTGTGCCACAGAAACAGGTATCCACGGATGGGTAGACATTCACATATGAATATGTAGTAGCGGATATATGCAGGTAGCCATGGAAACTTAAGCAATTAACTACTATTGGAAAGCAGTTGACCAGTATTTAGTAAAAATGCTTGAGAGCAGATGATCAGTCTTTGCAGAGGACGTCTAAACAATGGACAGAGTCTTGGGTTTTTATGCCATAGTTGTGAGCAATCGACCGCTGCTGAGGAGTGGACGACCGGGACCCTATGTGTTTGCCTTGAAAATGTGTTGGAGTGAACAACTGCGACTACGGTGCAGATGTCCAGAACCTATGATTTTAGGATGTTTTCCTTAGATTTTTAAACTATTGTTTAACCATTATATAACTCCTTTTGGGTGAGTAATGAGACATAGATAGAATATGTCTAGATAGATGTATGAGATCATTTCATGCACCATTTGTGTATGCTTAATAAAAAGATTTGCATGATTCATATTACATGCATTATTAGTATGTATTATATGCATTCAATATATGGATACTGAGGATGCCAAATCATGCATTATGGAAATATTTATATGTATAAAACATATTACCCTGGTGGTATTATTTGTCACAGAGAAACCCAATATACCTCACCAAACTATGTATTGTGTGATGTATGTAAAGTGAAAAATAGAAGGGGGTGACTCTGAGGCCCCTTTGGGTTGAAAGTTCTTGGCCCTCCGGAGATTTATTATATTCATGGACACATCTATTGAAAACAATGGCCAGTATGGTGGAGTTTTATGGTCATGTTCGACTTTACATACGATGATGTATGATCATTCATGTTGATAGTCACATAAATGTTGACATTCACTGGTATGTTGACATTCACATACATGTTAATAAAACAATACTTGTTAAATAAAACGACAATTTAATAATAAATGAAGTATTGCACTGATTCACAGTATTACTGCATCACTGTGAACAAAGAGTCGTGATATGCATTTCATATTTATATATTATATAATTGTGGGTAATGTGATAACATAGTTAATGGATGGTGATGGTATCTAGATTATGATGTGTTATATCATAAGTCTTGACATTTGTATATGCAACATATTGACAAATTCCTTCATATAGAGAGATCAATTATGATAGACAGTAATTAAAATATCTAGATAGTTTGTGATAGACATTAAATAGAAATATCTAGATAGTTAAAGATGATTCAACATTAGACATACTTTGTAAATATCTAGATAGTTCGAGATTAGACACATTAGAGATGTCTAGTATTGGTAATAGATAAACCATAGAAGTACTGTAACGACACGGATTTTTCTTCGTAAATTCCTTTTTAAAAACGCGTTAAAATTTGAAGATTTTGTGAAAGAAATATCAGAGTGCAAGCCGGGCCGTTAGAAACACTTAAAACATTTCTTGCGGAAGTAAAACGTTCATGGTGGAAGCGTAAATAATTTAAGGAAAATAAACTAACATTAATTACAATTTAAGAAGGAAAACTTAATTTAAATTACATTTCAACCCAAATTGTCCTTTAACTTCTCATAGTCTGGCCAACCACAAGCTCACCCATGCAAATCCCTCATCCACTGCTTCTTCATTTGCTCGAAGACTCTGCATGTACGTGTACCTACACCGCAAGTAAGACGTGAGTCTAAAGGCCCAGTAAGAAAATGAGTTTATGCATATGAGCTGCCTCTCTTTAGTTATTTGGAATGGGTCCGCCCCAAACTACTCTTTCAATTACGTATTTTAGGAATAGCTCATACATGGAGCGTAGAGTTTGGGGAATCCTATGGTTTCTAATTAATTATGTTATTTAGTCTTGTAATCTTGATAAGGGAATGGTTATTCTTAACCTCACTCGATTATAGCCACCCAGTGGTGGTTCTCCTAATTGTTTCTATCGTTATGATGCCTAAGACTAAAAGTACATACAACATACAGAAGAGAATTCATATAACAACCATAATGGACATACAATGCACAACAAGATTAAAGAACGATAACATCCTTGAAAAGTCTATATCCTATTTTATTTACATGCTTATAATTATTATCTTGTTTGGGTTAGCTAGATTGATTAGGTTAACATGCTTGACAATTAACAAACAAGATTAACATGTTCAGTAAGTTAGTTGATTACATTAGATATAAACATTCAATTTAAAAAGCATGCTCAAGGATTTATTTACAACAAGGAACTCAACAATGATTCACAACGGATATCCAAGTCAAGGCATCAACAGTAAGGGAATCATCTATAAAGCTACGTAGTATTAAAAGAGAATTTACAGCAACATACAGAACATTCAAGCATGGATAAACATACAGGTTCACACTATCACAGAGAGCTATCGCACAGAGCATCCAAAACATACAGCCAACATGTATAGACAGTATCACAGAGCAATATAATATGTGTTCTACACTATCAACATCAATAGTGAGCATTCCAGTATCACCAATAAAGCAAACACTAACTATGGAAACCAGCCAACAGAAAACTACAAAGAACTAACCTATAACTAACAAGCATATAAACATGCAGAGTATCATAGAAAACATACAGACTCCACAACTCACGCACACGTTACTTGCGGTGTAGGGCTTCCTCAAGCCAAGACACACCCAAGTTCTCACCTTGGAGCTTTAACGCGCATTCATATTTAGTCATCTTCTTCTTTCTTGTACCTTCACAATTCAGCAACATATACTTATTAATTATCACAACTCATTTCATTATCTTTGTCCTATTCTAATTTGTATAATAATTCTAGGGACACGTTAACTCCTAAACGAAACATATCTTATCCTCATATGATTTCACACCCCCCCCCCCCCCAACAGGTATCCCAATAACCAACGCAATTAAAGTTAAAATTATCCAATCGCACAAAGCATATATATAAAGTGAATAACACTTAACTTTAAATCTCACAACGCATGATATTAATCCATCATATATAGATAATACAATCATAATCAAAACTAATTTAAACATAACAACATTCTATTGCTAAAACGCAGCAAACATTAATCCAATCGACAAAACAACATAGCAATAACTTATTCAGACAGTAACCAACAGAAGAATTTTTATATATCTCAACATTCAATAATTCAATTTAGAATATCAACACAACTCATAACCAAATTGCACATCATTATCCCATTACGTAACTGCTTCCATTATTTAAAATTTAACAACCATCAATCAAACTACCGAATAACACTCAACCAATGATTTATAGATTATTACCGAACTTTAAAATTTAATTAAAATTAGGGATCATGAATCCAAACATATTATTTAAAACCTTTAGTCTAGAAGTACTTTGAGGAACAACACATCAACAAGGCAAATCTTTCACTATTAAATAACATAAATCAAATAACACATATCCACTCATTATTCATTAGAAACCAATAATTAATTTGCATGAAAATCTCACCAACAGAGGGTCAACAAAGCGTGTTAAACCAACAGACCATTTGTTCAACATTTACAGCAATCCAATTTACTATCAGATAGACATTACTACAATTCTTATGTGTATCATCCAACACAGAGTATAGTATCTATTTATTGACCAATACAAAGTAGTAAATGGAAGGGACAGAGAACACCCATAATAGACAAAGAGCAACATCTGAAGTTAACAAAACATAGAAGGAAGAATGAGTTACCTTACTCTGCTACCATCCACAGCAGCAGTAACGGCTGTTTCAGCCCACCAGCTCTCGGCAGCACCTCCGCTCCAGAGAGCTCAGCTCCTTTTTCTCCTTACAATCTGTCATTTCCCTCTTCTTCTTTTGTCTCACATTCACCCTTCTCAGCCTCATCTCATTATATCTACACTTAGAAAGAGATACTCTTTGCCAGTTCTCCAACAATGACTGACAATCCCCTCCAACTTTTCAAAAGATGCACCCCACGACCGACATGCTGTCTATTTCATCAAGGTAAAGCCAGAGAAGTACCTATTATGGCCTAACTGCAACCGAGTCACAACTGCTCCACTCGAACAAAAAGCTGGACCATTGGCCTCTAGCCGGTCCAGCCCAAACCGGAAGCCACGCCAACATACCCTCGCGAACCGCGAGCCACACCTACCCGACGTGACGAACGACAAAATCGCCACCCCTGCATCCCGTCGAACGCCGCCCCCTGCATCCCGTAGAATGCCGAGCTCCGACCACCCTTGAATCACCGTCGAAAAATGCCATAGCAGAAGTCCCGAAATCGCGAGCCCTAAATAGCCATCGTTCCGTCTCCAGCTAGCTGCTCCACGCCACCCCTGGACGTCATTCCTTCGTCGCCGATCCCATTCACTCGCCGTCACACTCCTCATCCCGATCTCCCTCCCTCGTCTCCCCCTTCCTCCCCTGTCTCCCTCCCTTTCTAGTTCTGGTCCGCGAACAACAAACGAACACATAATGGCTTGGCCATTCTGTGTTTTAATGAGCTGAACCGGTTCAGTCCATTCCAATACTTAATCCCCTTTATTAATTTGCCCACTTAATTAATTAAGTTAAATCTAATTTATTTATCCCTCAATTGATTTAATTTAGCAATTTAAATCCAATTTATTCCTTATCACTAAAATACCCATAGGCCTAACGCTCCTAATATGCCTTGTAATATTCCGATGATTAAAATATCAGGGTATTACAAGTACATGAGAGATGATTTGGAAAATAGATATAAATGTATAAATAGTGATGGTGATAGATAGACCATAATAGAATTAGCGATCTATAGTATGCGAAATCACATTGGAAAGTAAAAAAAAAATATAGAATAATTATTCTATAGAGATTGGTGGTGCTTATTTGAAATAGCACATGAAATTTGTGTTGAAAGTATTTAATAATTAAATACGTATGAGAATTTGTAATATCTCAAATTTTCGTTGGGTTAAGCACAAGACTTATGTGATGGTTTTGAGATATTAAGAGCTGAATTAGACGATTTGAAGATATTGGTCAAGAGAAATGTATTTGAAATAAGTGAATTGTGATACCCGTTATGTTCATGATTAGCTTAAGGAAAGGATTTGGGTTATTGAAGAATGGGTGATGATACTTGGATTTAGATATGATGGCATCACGACTAAGTGAGTGATTGGCAATCAGTGAATTAGTAAGAGAAAATGCACTTGGATATACTAAGGTTGAAATTATAAGATTTATAATACTTTGGAGTATATTGGATTTAATAAATATAAGGTGAAAGAGGAGTTATGGAATAGATACTTTGATTATTAAGGGATAAATTATGAATAGTTGGATAATTCAAGTGTTGGTCAAAGAGAAAATATATTTGGACGTAATTTGGATATTGTATGGACTAAGAGCTTGTGAATAATAAGGTTCTTATCAGTTATTGGAATTTAACTTGGGCAAAAGAAAAGGAAGAATAGTGGAATATATAGTATAATTTGGTTTAGATGATGTCCAAATATATATATGAAATTAGTGCATATTGGTTTGGAGAATATGAATTATAATGGAATTACAAATTGTAATTAAGAGTATATTGAATCTAGTACTAGTTTTGGATATGAGGTTTATTTATGTGACACATGAATAAATTATAGAGTTAGGAGATGATAGTTAGAATTAAGAGAAGTAATATTAGTAGTTAATAATGAGGTTATAAGATTATAAATATATATATATATATATATATATATATATATATATATATATGGGGATATAAATATATATGAATATATATACACATATATTGATTTTTGAGTGGCGGATGGTAAAAAAATGAATGGCGGTTGATTGCGCATGAACTCCGGTCAAACGGCATGTTAAAAATGGGTTTGTGACCAGTCAAATGAACATGGTGGTCGATCAGGATAAAGGAATCATCGACCGCCAAATTAAATGGTCGCCATGGAGCTGAAATGCGTCGCTGGAAGCTTCTAGTCTGCGTTATACGCGTATGAAGATGAAATAGATTGACGTTAAACGCGTATGAACATTAAAGGACACCAATGTTTGGCCTTATGAACATGAAGAGACGTAGAATATTGCCTATAAATGGAGATGATGGCAGTAAAGTTTGAGAGGGAGGGAAGGAAAACACTGCGGGAGCTTTGCCGATTTTTTTAGAGGAGTTTTGCTTCTGGATGAGAGGTCTGTAATGTTTGTGAGAGTTCAATAGAAGAGACTGAATGTGAGAGAGTGAAGGTTTGAGGTGGGTTGCGATGCACTTCTCTGCTTTCGGAAGGAAGTGGCTGAGGTTCTGAAGATATGTGATGTTATGCTTCTGGAGCGTGGGTTTGTGAGAGTTTGAGGTTGCCTGGTTGGAAATTCTTCTAGAGTTTTGAACGAGAAAAATCGTGAGTGTGTGACACTACTGTGGGGTTAAGGTTAAAGTTTTGGAAAATTAGAAGAGAATGAGAAGCTGTCTGTGGGAGTGGTTTGCTGGGTATATGAAATTCCTGTGTTGCAAGGTTTCTGGTTTCGAGAAGGATAACTCTAAGAGATAACTTATTAAAGCTAAGACTCCAGGTACGTAGTACTGCATGTGTTTTGTCCAAAAGGGCCTATATCACGGGAATTAGGGGGTGTTTGTTTGATTTTTGTTTATTAAATGCATAGCTTATGTTATATTGGAAACGTACTGTTGAATGATTGTTTGTATGTTTATTAGATTTAAGTTCGGTTCTTTAATTAGGATAGGGTGCACATTATGAGGTTACGATAATAGACATGATAGATAGAGTTGTATACTTGCATCATTTTTTCTATTGCCCACGAAAGTACAAACATAATTGAATTACGAATAAACGTAAATGTAAAGGGATAGTTCTATGTGAGTTCAGAGACTTAAGAGGTTGCTCTCACGTGGGAATGAGTGACAGAATAAAAAACAGTAAAAGACAATTAAGTAAAAGAATACGGAGTGTTTATTCTTGATTGATGTCGAAATAGACCAGCTAATGGTAAGTGAGGCCATTCGCATTGATGCACATGGCTACTAGTGCGTTCTCGATTAATGTCGGAACCGATTGTTGTACATTGATGTGTACAACAGCTAGTATAGCTTTTGGTTGATGTCGTAGTTGCTTACTAGAATTGAACTTGTTTGGGTGAGTTCGAAAACTAAAGAGGTTGCTCTCATCCAACAGGTGAGTGAGTTCGGAAACTGAAGAGGTTGCTCTCACTCAAAGAGATGTTTAAAGGAAAGGAAAAACTCAACAGTGAAAGGAAAATGCAACGGTAAAAGATAGATAAACAAAATAGAAACTGTATTTAATTGAATAGTATTGTATGAGCACGTTTTACTTTTATACAACGTACTGAGCGTTAGGCTCATAGTCAGGTCCTGTGATGTAGGTATGCAAAGGATTAAAGATAGTAGCAGTTGATGGGGCATTTGTGTCGTTGCAGGCTTGGCGGCTGGTTTGGCTAAAAGGTTGAAAGAAGAAATGTAATGTGCAGCAATAACATTTTTGAAAAGGGAACTTTTGTTATGGTATTTTGTGCATAAATGAGGTTTTCAAATGATGTTCAATTCTTTAAGTATTAGAAATACAAGTCTTCTGCTATTGCAATGTTTTAAAGTTTTACAGTATAATATGTTCCAAGTAATAAATAGTTTAACGAAAAAGAGTTTATTTATACACTTCTTATTTAAGTTAGTTTTCAAACGAAAAGTCTTTCGTTGTGATTTAAAAGAAAAAGTTTTCAAAAGTCATAAATTTTAAATTGCAAAAATAAAAGAGATGTTATAGAATTAGATTGTGCATAAGGAGAAATTGCACATGAAAATTGGGAAAGGTAGACTATGGTTATCTAAATCATAAGCCTAAACATTTCTACATATGCATTAAAAACTCCTTACATAAAGAAGTGTATCGCATAGTTGAGATATTAATAAAACTATCTAAAGATGTAAATAAAACATAGAACCGAGGATGTGTGATCATGAGAGTTGATCAAAAGTTATATGTTGAAAGTTAATGATGTGAGTTCTAATCATGTTGGGCTTAGTACTTAGGGGTGTGCAAACCAAACCAAAATTGAAGAACCAAACCAGAACCGATCGATTCGAGTCGGTTCAATTCAGTTTTTCACACCGAAAAACCAAATTTCAATTCATTTTGGTAAGAACCAGATGTTTTGGTTCGGTTTTTGGTTTTGGTTTCTCAAAACCAACAAAACCAACTGAACCACATTTGAGCCTTTAGGGCTATTCGTTTGTGCCTCCACCTCATGGTTCGTCTTCTTCGTTTCGTCTTTAGTGCCCATCCACTCTCCTCAAGTGCTTAAATCTGCAAGTGTAGATTCAGAAGACAACTCGCTAGATGCTAGTTGCTCTACTTTGGAAACTCACGCGGCCTCTCGCTACTCGCCACATCGCCACGTTGCTGTCTTGGTCGCCAATCGGAGTCTCATAGAGTTGCCTCTACCCTTTGGGCCCTACTCGCCAGTTGCCTCTCTCCCAGTTGCCCTCAATTTTCCCTCTTGCTTTGGTGCAGATTGCTTGGTAATTAATAATTTTCACCCTCAATTTTCCCTCAATTCTAAATCTGATTCTGATTGCTGTGAGGATTTGGAGTGAACAAAATAAACCTAACCGATTTTGCATTGTCTGCAACAACTGGTAGATGTATATTGCAATGCACAGAATACAGTGAACAAAATATAGTGAGAATCTTTTATTATTTTGTACACTGCAATAAATGTCTGTTCAATACAATATACAGTGAGAATCTTTTAGCATTTTTCACATGTCTATTGTTCCTTTTAGCAATATATGTACCATATAGCATTTTTATGGTCTCAATTTTGAGTCTTTGATGGATGAATATTCTCTACTAAAACTAAACAATGAACATTCTCACTATATGTTGCTCAATGAATTCTCTACTGAAACAATGAATTGAACAATAAACATTCTCTGTTAAACTTCCGGTGATATTTTATTGCTCAATGAATTCTGTTCAAAATAGTTGCTTCTTATGCGCATAGAAAACTTAGGAGAATCATCACATACAAACTTCAAATATTTTCATGATGCTCACTATATATTGCTTTAGTTTCAAATTTTAATGGTCATTGGTGATTACTAATTGTTTTTTAATCTTTTGAGCTTTGATGGGTGTTTCTATTTATTTCTAAATGGATGATTCTTCATTTGACTAAAATTGATTCTTCATTTTGAATAGGAATAGGAATATCTTAACTTGAAGAAGGTCCTCATTGTATCTTAACTAGCCTCTTATAAACTCCTCTTATAACTACATTTTCTTGGTGTTGATTTTGAATGATTTGTGCATTGCATCTAAATTTCATTTCAAACCCTATACTATTTTCAAGCATGCAATTTTTGAAATATTTGACGGAGGCTGCTATTGTTATATGTCTTGTTTGAACTGTGAACTTTTGGGTGTCAGGTAATTGCTGGTTTGTGGGTTCTATATGTCATTGGAAGTTGGTTCAACTTCTTGGCTCTATTCTACATATGTGATCAAAACGCAACTCTAACCCTGCCCTTTATATAAATCATATGAACTATACTTATATTAATTAGTGTATTTTGAATGCAGCTTTTGTGCTGTTGCATACGGTACCAATTCTTTATGAAAAGTATGAGCATAAGCTTGATCCGCTGGCCGAGAAAGCAACGATCGAGTTCAAAAAGCAGTATGTTGTGTTCAATGAAAAGATTTTACGTAAGATTCCAAAAGGTCTATGGAAAGGCAAGAAGGCATAGTTGACTTCCTACAATATGGTCTATTGAAAAAGAATTTTTGTTGTTTTATTGTAGTTCTTCTTCCATACACATGAGTGATGACCTCTTAAGATTGAAATGACTGTGTTTATCTATTCCGATGGTTTGGTCATTTTGGATGTGTAATATTTTGTGCAACTTTAGAGTGCTTTGGTCATGGGTTGTACAGTACATGTTTCAAAAATTTGAACCATTTTAGTAAAAGTTTTGATTATTTTCATATTTAAAAAAAAAGGCAAAACCAGAACAAAAATGGAACCAGAACCAAAATTCCGGTTTGGTTCAAAAAAACGGAAATACTCGATTTCGGTTTAGCAAAGGCCAAAGTGAAACCCTTCCAATTTGGTTTGGTTCCACCTCAAAACCAAACCAAACCAAATCAAACCAAACTGAACCGGTTTTGCACACCCCTATTAGTACACAATTAGTTGTGATATTTGTATAGTTTATTAGATTCTTAGATTATGATTCTTGCCGAGCTAAAAAAGTTCACGCTTCTTTGTCATATTTTTCAAGAACATGTTATAACAACTAAAAGACTTAAAGATAAAGATCAGTTGGACGAATGACTTACACAACATAGGCCCAGTAGTATGGTTTGAGTTTTTATTTTAATGTATTTACTTTTAGTTCAGTCCATGTTTGCAAAAATAAATTTAAATATAGTTTTATAAATAAATAATAGTGTACAACATTTTTATTTCAATTTTATTTTTATTTTATATTTATGTGGCCTAAATTGCGCGAGCGCAGGTGTGTGAGATTGGTGAACTTCTGCTGTGAATTGTGTGATCGTTTTTTGGGAGGAAAATCTAGTTCGTGGTTCAATTTTCTAGGGAATTGGAGATTGGATCACGACACCTTGACCAAATATTTTGCAAAAAATTTATATATAGGATTTACTGTGAATAAAAGTAGCGATTTTTACAGGGCAAAATCGAACTAGAATTGCAGCTTGAATTGGAAACTACAACTCGAATTGGAAACTACGGCTCGAATTGAAACTAGCAATTCGATCCAGTTACGACCACTATAGGAGCCATAACAAGTTTTGAATATAGGAGAACTAAGGCAACATTTCGGTTTATGAGTTTATGGCTTTGGCTACCAAAAACAAATCATAAGAACAGTTAGTTAGCTCACGGTTCAGTTTAGACCGAAATCCTTGCCCCTCCGTAAGGGTTACATGGAAGATATGATGTGTTATTGCTATAATTCTGTGTTACATCCAAATTAAGGAATAAAAACAATAACTAGAGTTTGACTTACAAATTCTGTACAACAATGTGGCTGGTTCTAGAACCATAAATTACCCATGATAGAGAGCTGAGAGTAGGTTGAGCATCGGGCGGCGGGGCCTGCACTTGGCCACAAGCGGGTGAGCTTTAGGCATGGTCAACCCCGTCCCCTCACTCATCTCCACCATCTCCTCACCGCACCGCTCCCAGTCGAAGCACTGAATCAGCGCTCCCAACGCCACCACTAGTATCGTCATCCCTAAACTCTCCCCCGGACAGCCCCTCCTCCCTGCTCCGAACGGCAACAGCTCAAACCCTTTCATCTTTTCATTTTCCCAACTCTTAAATCTTTCTGGCTTGAACTTCGTTGCTTCTTCCCACAATTCTGGGTCGTTGTGTATGGCCCACGCGTTTACCAATAGCATTGTCCTACGTGGGATGTGGTATCCTCCTATGGTACAGTCGTGTGATGATTCGTGAGGGACGAGTAATGGTCCGACTGGGTACATTCGAAATGTCTCCCTTATGATGCCTTGAAGATATGGAAGCTTGGGGAGATCAGATTCTTCAATTAGCCTGCTTTCTCCGACTTGAGCGTCCATTTCTGCCTGAGCTTTAACAATGGCGTTTGGATTGTTTAGCAGTAAAGACAGTGCCCACTCCATTGTTCCTGCTGTTGTGTCTGTCCCTGCTGATAACGTCACCTTTTTTCCAGAAGACGCCATTAGTAACAGTAAATGTTGAAGATTAAAGGATTCAATAGAGAGAGAGAGAGATGAAGAAGAATAAGAACTTTTACTAGTATCAAGCCTCTGATGAGGGTATCTGAGTAGTATTCTGGATCAGTTTGTTGTAATCTCAGCAAAACTTGGATCATCGTTTTGCATTTTTCTTCAGGGGGAGAAGAATCTTTTATGGCCGTCCTTCTGTGTTCTTCGATCAAATTCTGCATGAACCTTTCTCGCTTCGACTGTAAATTCCCCAGCTTTTTCTCCATCCTATTCGGGCCGATCCACTTCAGAAATGGCAGAAAATCCACCATATTAGTAACCGCACTCAGCTTAAATGTTTCCGATACAATTTCCTTAAACTCTCTCGCTTTCTCCTTCTCCTCCACATCCTCCCCGTAATACCTCTTCCCGGCGATCGTTCTCATCATCAGATTGAGGATCAGCTGAAAAAACATCGATTTCACCTCCACCGTCTGAAACCCGTCTCTCTCCGACCCAGCTCGATAAAGTCGCCTAATCAGTGATTTTACCTCATTGGCGCGTATGTCGCTGAACATCTGTATACGATTGGTGGAAAGTAGTTCGACCATCGCTATGCGTCTTAGGTTGCGCCAATGGTGGCCGTAAGAGGCCCAGACAAGAGTGGAGTAATTACTGCCCAGGTGTTTTCCGGCAGACAGACGAGGGCGGTTTGCGAAGGTTACGTCGTTTTTGGAGAAGCATTCTTCTGCAGCAGAGGGTGAGGAAATAACAACGACCGGCCGAGAACCGAACCAGAGGTAAAGAATAGGGCCGTGTTGGCGGGAAATCGTGGCCAGCGTCCGGTGAAGGGGTTTTTTGAGGAGGTGGAGATGCCCCAAAAGTGGAAGACGGAGGCAAGGGCTGGGCGGAAGGTTCTTGTTGACGCGAAATAAAGGCTTAAAGAGAAAATGGAACAGAAGAAACAGGGCAAAGAAGTAGAAGATCAAGGCAGCCATTAAAGGAGCTCCCTGATTCAAATCCAAAGATCAGAAAAATTGAAAGGGTAGATGGTTTCAAGTTAGAGGTAATGGCCAATTCGCAAGAAATTGTTGAGGATCCGACAAACAAAGGAAACCTAATTGGATGGCTTGTAAAAGGAGGTTCACTTATTGGATGGATCTTATCTGGCTTTGCTTAACCATGGTTTCCAGGAGGCATAGAAGTTGATATCAACCCGCACCAAATAAAAGCAAATATTTATAAAAACTATTTGTTAGACCATAGATTGCTATCCATGAAATACAATAATAGGTCATAAATATTCTCCCATGAAGATGATTACTTGGATAGTACATGTTCAAGATACATGATGACGAGAGAGTCCTCGAAGCTTACCTCGTTCTCGAAGAATAAAATAAATGCAACTCATAGAGATAATAAAAAAGACTAAATAGTTGATATCAAAGATATTGGTAATTCTTTAATTCTTATCTTTGAAAATATATTTTTAGTTGATGGATAGAAACATTATTTGTCTAATACTTATAAAGTGACTTTTGAATTAAGAGTATGCATAATTGATGATAGTTTAATGAAAATGTTTATGCTCTTGACTTGAACAATATTTGATACTTTGGTGAGAAATGTTTTTATCGTAAATTTCTCTAGTTATTGTTAATCTTGGCATAAAAGATTATGGCACATAGGTATTGATTCTTTAGCTAAAATTTTTAGAAACAATTTTGTTAGGGGTCTTTCTCTTATTACATTTGAAAATGACAAATTTGTGATGCTTTTTAAATGGAAAAGCAAATAAAGAGTTTGTTTGCTTATAAAAATTTTGTATCATCATTCTGCAAGGATCTGTGTGCACGTCTATAGGGGGGTGGGGGCGGGGGCGGCGGCGAATTTGGTATTTTAAATTTTTTCGTGCGATATTAATATTTCTATCCCTAAGTGGTTTATTACAAATATAAATAAATAAACAATAATAAATATATAGAGTAAAAATATAGAGATGACACCGATATGTTCATGCAGTTCACCAAATCTTGCCTACGTACGTGCTTCAAGCTTTCAACTTAGAGATCCTTAACTGCCCAATCTCCCCGATTGGCAATGTTTGACTTCATGGGTGTCAAACAAACATTTACAGACTATTCACAGGGCGACACCCTCTGGATTGATCTTCACGGGCATCAATCTAGCCTTGTTGACTATTTTGGGGCATCACCCTTTCACGTAGCGTTTTGATACAAAAGATCGGAAATAGAAAATACAATTTAGAACTTAAACTCTCCAAATATAAATCTCAAGTGTGGGGATGGAAGAACTAGGCCTATGCACTCAAATATAGAGAGAAATGGAGTAGGAATGTCGAAAACCAATTTGGTGTGTTTTTCTCTCGATTGGATTGGTGTAATTTGCAATTCGAAGTGCCTCTATTTATAGAATATTTCAAGCTGGTTGACTACCATCAACTCCAGTCGATTGCTTCCTATCCGTTGGAAGTATCTGTTGCATTTTTCAACCGTTGGAAAAATAGCCATTGAAAATGCACTGTAGCGGTAGACAGTAGGGTAGATTGTTTCCTTCATGAAAACTATGTTGAGGGATAGGTCGACCGCTTCACTGTTCATGGTAGACTGATTCACTGTTCATGTAGAAGTGCAGTTAGGATACGTCGACCATAGTAGACCGCTTCACTATTCATGGTAGACCTTTTATCCAATCTGCCATTTTTGAGGTCAACCAACAGGTCCACCGTTTCCTTCGCTGCAGACTAGTTTGGTTGACCTTTTGCACTGTTTCATCGACCTTTTCGCTTGTTTTTACATTTTTTGAATTCTCTAAGTCCCAATAATCACTCTATAAGCTACATGAACTTAGACAAATATGTTAGATAACACAAATACACATTTTAAGGGTATTTCCACTAAAGAATATAATGTATTTATTGATTCAAATAAATGCGTAATAAACAACTTACTTAACAAATAAATTCATCATCATCAAAACAAATAACCTAATGCCTATTAGGCCAATAATTTCCCTCTTATTGATGATGAAAAAACATATTAAGTTGTTTAATTACATATCCTAAACATGAGCATATAGTATTACATAATTTAATCTCTCCCTCTTAGTTTATGCAATATTTCTAATTTTTATTTACATGCAAACATACTATACAACTTATATATTTCTCTTCCTCTTTTTGTCACAATAAAAAAGAAATCATTGGGGAAGCATAATCAAGGTGAAAAACAATCTCCCCCTTTGTAATTATTCAAAATATAAAATTATTGGAGAAATATTACAATTTAATCAATCAAATCAATTTATTTTTTTCTTCCCCTATTAAATTATCAACAAGAATATACGAAAGAAAATCAACAACCAGAAATATTAACAACAAATCAACAACCAAAAATATTAACAACAAATCAACAAAACAATATTTCAAACAAAAATTATTTTCCCCTTTTTACATTTACTGTACACAAAAAAAAATGAGATTAACAATTTAAGAATGATACCAATTATTATATTACCAATTGAAATAAAATTTCTCTTCCCCTTTATCACTATTCAAAATCAAGTCCATGGGGATACTCAAGCATCAAAACAAAATAATTCAAATAATTAAATTCTCCTTTTTTTTCATTGAACAACATATAATAGTTTGGGGATTTTATTTCCACAAACAATTATATTTTGTCCCCCTTAAAAATCTAATTGTTAGGAGAATAAATACCAATTTTGATACCAATTGAAAAGGAAAACCATTAAATCTTTGATTAAAAGAATTTTATAAGTTAAAATTTATTTCTCCCCCTATCTCAATATTCAAGTTCAATTTAATGGTGATACTTAACCGTCAATCTACTTAAAAATATTTTTCTCTCCCCCTCTTTAATTATCAAAAGAAAATATGAAAGGAAGACACTTTAAAAAAAATAATACCAATTGTAATAATACCAATTAAAAGAGATTTATTGATATCAATTGTAGTAAAAAATGTTCTTCTCCTTTGACATTAAACAACTATAGTAGTTAGGGGAAACAAAATATTTCAAACCAAATCAGTTATATTTTTTCATTTTAGAATACCAATTGTCGTAAAAAAAAATTCTTCCCCTTTACCAATATTTAACATTAAGTCATTTGGGGAATTCAAAGGATCACAACAAAATGGTTTAGTCAAAAATCATTTTCCCCTTTTTGTCAATGTGAAACATATAATTGGGGATTTTTCATCAAAACAAAACAATTATTTTTCTTCTTATTTTTGAATACCAATTTGTTGGGAGAAACCACAAGTAAAAATTTTTTACCAATTGTAATAATAAAAAATATTTAATCTTAGATTAAAACACATGTACAAGATAAAATTATTTCTCCCCTTATTTTAATAAACAAATTCAACTCAAAGGGGTGCACTTAAAAATACTTGTTGGATTATTAAAATTTAAAATCCAAAGATATCAATTAAAGAAATAAAAAAATTAAGCTTAATGATAACAATTGTAATATTTGTCAAAATCAAAATTTTCAAAAAGGGATACTAATAGTTGGATTAACAAAAATTAAAACCAAAAATACCAATTGTAGATTTACACCTTTTGAAAAAAAAAACCACAAAAGAATATTTAAATCAATATTAATCAAAAGTATAAAATTTTAACATATATGCATATAATCAACCCAAATCAAGAGTATTATTCATTAAATTATTTCAACAAACTATTTGCATACTATTGATTAAAAAATTGAAAAATACGTAAGTGCTTTTCTTAGGCACCTAAATCTTTTTAGGTTCTTTAATCTCGAGTTTGGTTCTTTTAGAAACCCAAACATTTTTTAAGGTTACCATTTTATCATTTAATTTTAGTGGGCAACTAAAAGATTTATGTCCTACACAATTACAACTATTACAAATAGTAGGATTGACAAAAAAATTATTACAATTCTTTTTCTTAGCAAATGATTGATAGTCAATTCCGCATTTGTCAAATGTAACCCTTTGCCTTCCTAAAAGCATGCTCAAATTATTGCTACCATTTGTAAATTTAAGTACAATAGAATTTAAATTGCCATTTTTAACATTTAATTCATAAATATTATTTTCTAATGATTTGATAGTAGCAAGTAAATTCTCATTCATTTTTTTAACTCAACAATTTGATTTTCAAGAGATTTTATCAATTCAACATGCTTTTCAATTAATTTGTTTTTCTCCTTTTTCAACAAGTTATATTTGCGCTCAAGAACATTGAAATTATCAAATAACTCATTGAAAGCATCCAACAATTCATCATTATCATTAGAATCGCTAGATGAATTGTTTATCTCATTTTCTTTGGCCATAAAGCATACGTTAGCAATTTCCTCTTCTTCAGAGGATGATTCTTCATGTGTGGCCTCAAGGAGTCTCTAAATTTGATGTACATTCTCACATTTTTGAACCCTATCAAATTCATTTCTTGCTAAAGAACAACATAGCATATTAGTAGCTTTAGCATTTAAACTCAATTTACATTTATCAAATTTATCATATTCATAATACAATTTTTGGGGCATTTATACTATTCACACATTTCACTGGCACATATGGCCAATTTTCAACTATATGCCACAAATCATACTCTAAAGATTGAAAAAAAATTTTATTCTAGACTTTCAATATAAATAATCATTTCCATCAAAATAAGGAGGTCTAGAAATGGTTTGACTTTCAATGCACATATTAGAATCCATAACCAATTTATCCAATTAAAGAATTTAAACAAATTTATCAAATAATTTATAACAAGAAATTTGTTTCAATATATGAAAATCAAGCAAAATTAAACCAATTAAACAATTTATGCAAATATATACAATATCACACAAAAAGTTTTAATAACCCCGCTTTGATATTAGCCGTTCTAAAATTTTTCGTGTGATATTAACATTTCTATCCCTAAGTGGTTTATTAAAAATATAAATAAATAAACAATAATAACTATAAAGAGTAGGGATAGAGAGATGGCACCGATATATTCATGCGATTCGGCAAATCCCGCCTATGTCCGCGCTCCAAGCTTCTTACTTGGAGATCCTTAATTGCCCAATATTCCCAATTGGCAATGATTGACTTCACGGATGTCAAACAAAATGTTACACACTATTCACAAGGTGTCACTCTCTAGATTGATCTTCATGGGCGTCATTTTAGCCTTGTTGACTATTTCATGGCGTCACCCTTTCACGTAGCATTTTGATACAAAAGATCATAAATAGAAAATACAATTTAGAACCTAAGCTCTCAAATGTAAATCTTAAGTGTGGAGATGGAAGAAATAGGCCTATGCACTCAAATATAGATAGAAATGGAGTAGGAATGTCGAAGACCAATTTGGCGTGTTTCTCACTCAGTTGGATTGGTGTAATTTGCAATTCGGAGTGCCTCTATTTATAGAATATGTCAAACCAGTCAACCACCATCAACTCCAGTCGACCACTTCCTATCCGTTGGAAGTATCCATTGCATTTTTCAAACGTTTGAAAAAAAGCCGTTGAAAATGCACTGTAGTGATCGACCACAGGGTAGACCATTTCCTTCTTAAAAACTGTGTAGAGGGATAGGTCGACTGCTTCACTATTTATGGTAGACCGATTCACTGTTCATGCAGAAGTGCAATTAGAATAGGTCGACCATGGTAAACCGCTTCACTGTTCATGGTAGACCTTTTATGCAATTTGTCATTTTTGAGGTCGACTAATAGGTCGACTGTTTCCTTCGCTGCAAACCAGTTTAGTCAACTTTTTACATTGTTTTGTCAACCTTTTTCCCTGTTTTTTGCATTCTTGAATTCTCTAAGTCCCAATAACCACTCTATAAGCTACATGAACTTAGGCAAATATGTTAGATAACATAAATACACATTTTAAGGGTATTTCTAGTAAAGAATATAATGTATTTATTCATTCAAATAAATACGTAATAAGGAACTTAATTAAAAAATAAATTTGTCATCATCAAAACAAATAACCTAATGTCCATTAGGCCAATACATCCACCTTAATTGTTCACATGGATCTTTTTGTTCAATCAAAGAATGCTAGATAAAGAGAAAAACTCTATGTGCATGTCATTGTAGATAACCTCTTCTTAGGGGATTACGTTTCTTAAAAATGTCTAGTCTATTCATGTCACTCGATCAATCTATGAAAAGGGTCGCTCTATTGCAAAGATTATAGATTATCCTTATTGTTTTTGGTTGGGGTTCGATTGACCGATGGTAAATACCGGTCGACTACAAAGTTTGGAAATTTAACCCTACAGTCGCTAGCTATTAAAGACCCAGGTGCCTGCGCCAACTAATATATAAGAAGTTGGACGTCCTCTATGGCATCCACAAAAAACCTAGGCCCCCTCCCCCGACAATTCTTTCAGTCTGATGCAATTTTCGTTCTCCTCAAAGTGTCATTCTTGAATTCTCCTTCTCTAAAATAGTTTCCCTCACTCGATTTCTCTTTTCCCCCAATTCTAGCTCGCAAATTTTGACCTTCAATTTTTTCAAATTCTCAGTCCTTCCCCTACTCTGAATTTGTAACATGTTAATTTTTCCCATAATTTTTTGTCCAAGTATTGAAAAGTTGACTCAATTTGTCATGTAGCGGTCACTTGTGAATTTTTAGTCAAATAGTCAAATTAGGTAAAAAAAAATTGGGTATTTCTTAGCGATAAATTAATTAGGGAAATGATTTTGGTAAATTATTTTGGCTAAGAATCGTTCTTGGTTAGCATTTACAACAAATCAGGATTTGAATTGAATTGAATTTTGGATTTGATTTATTTAATATATATATATTATTTTACAAGAAGAGGAGGAAGTTAAACATGAAGGAAATCCTTCATGTTTGTCGACAGTCAAGGGTGAGAGAGAGAAAGAGGAGAGGAACGAAGTCCAACGTTCGGCAAATCTGAAGAGTGGAAAATGTTCGCAACGTCAAGACCAACAACTTTTGTGAAGGCCGTTGGTGAGTATTTTCATTTTTCCTCTATTTTTGAAGTTTAAGTTTGGAATTTTATTGGATTCAGATTCGAGGTTAAAAAACTCAAATTCGAGGAAAATTTTTGGGTTATATTGGTAATGGGAGTTTGTGCAAGGTTATTTGTCGTTGGACGACAAAAATCGGGAGAAAATGGTTTTCCATGAAAAATCGTGCCCTAACGTCGTTCTAGTCAACCTTTGTGTGGTGTCCGGTCAACCAGTTTTTTTGAAAATGCACAGTTTGATTTTTGGTCAACCAGAACTCTTCCAATTATCCGCAGCAGTCAATTGTAGACGCAGGTCAGGTCTACCGCACGTGCCTGGTCAACTGTGGACACATGTCTGGTTGACAACGACAATTTCGCTTGGCTACTTTTCTGTTTCTGGTCAACCGTGAATTGGGCAGATTGTCTAGGGATGGTCCCAGGTCTATTGTAGGAGGTCCTTGGTCGACCGAACAATGTATTTTGTCATGTTTTTTAGTTGTTTTTGTGTCAGCTGAGTTCCTAGATTGGGTTCTTAGACTTGGTATAGGACTCTTCCTCCTATCCCTTATGACTCATTATTGGAAATTATTATCCTTTGACAATGTCTTAGACTCGGTTCAGTTTATGGATTTCGAGCCGATACCCAATAAAGTTATACTCGATTCGACTTTAGCTGAGTCTCCTCTACTGTTGAGTCTTGAATGGTTGTAGGCGTGTCTTATAGATCGCTTTGAGGTTTCGGTTGATCATTAATGTGTCTCATCAACACTAAATGGTCCTGATTGACCATTGTTGAGTCTAGTTGAAGTTGTGAGGTCCCAATTGACCTTTGCTTTACCTCTTCTACTGTTGCATGGTCTCAGTTGACTACCGTTGTGCCTTATCGACCATGGTCAGGTTCGAATGGCTCTAGCTATGTCTTCTCGACTGCTGAGTTGTTTAGGTCAAGTGTGTTGTATTCTGTCGACTATCACCGTATCTTGTCGATCGATGGGTCTTTCTGGTTGTCTAGTGAGGTGTTGGGTCAGCTGTTGTTATGTCTTAGTCGATTGCACTATTTGTTTCTTAGAGTTGGGTTTAGCAAACTTCATTTGGCTTCACCAACCAAACTTGGTTTTTGGTCTGGTTTCTTGTTTCGGTCTATGACTCTTGATGTAACACCCCTGTAATACCCTGAATTTTATATTGGAATTTAATAAGAATAATCAAAAAGTAATTTAAGGTATTTGAATTAATCAGAAAATTATCGGGGTATTACCAAAGCGATATTTGAAATAAATCAAGAATTTGAATTGAATTGGAAATAATTTAATTAAATGAAGGATTTAATTAAATTATTAAAGAAAATTTTAATTTGGATTAAAGATGATTAAAACGGAGGAAAGGAAATTTGGAATATTTGGAAGAGGAGTTAATGAATATGGTATACTTGGGATTAAAATGTTAAAGTGTGATTAATTAAAGATTAAATAACGTAAAATAAAATAGAAACAAAAAGACAAAATTGACAATTTGTTTGTTGAACAGAAGAGAGAGAATAGGTGAGGGAGAAAGAAGGGGATGTTTGCTGGAGAAAGCGGGAGAACGCCGAAGGGAGGGAGAGGGCTCGATCGATTGGGTGGACGCGCGATCAGAGCTCGCGATGATGAATGACAAACGGCGACAGCGCGGTGACCTCCTGGCAAGCTGCGGTGGCGAACGGCTAGGGAAGGCGAGTCGCGGCTAAGGCTCGAAGTCGGAGCTCCTGCTGGCGTGCTTTCTGGCGACGGGTCCGCAGCAATTATGGCGACGAGTTTAGGTGAGCTCCGTCGACTTTTCCTCCTCCTTTGCATTCGGGTGTTAGTGTGTTGGCAGGGGGCGATTTCAGGGATGGCAGGGGCTGGCTTGCGACTGAACAACGGCTGGCGGCTCGATTGAAGGCTGTGGTTTTGTCCGAGTAATTTTGCTCTGTCGACACACGATGGGGAGCCCACCTTATTGAAGTGGCTATCGGGCATGGAAAAAGGGGATATGTTGTCGGGTGAGATTATTGAGCTGAGGAGGACTGAATCAACGCAGTGGTTGGGGTTATTGACAAATTGAGGAGGCTGTCGAAAGAGAAATCATTGACACTAGTGGATAAAATGGGCAGAGAGAAATTGAGAGAGAAGGAAGGGAGAACTCTTCTCTGTGAAGAGCTGAAGGACGAGTACTCGGGAGGATTCTGAAGGACTTGGCTGCACTTGGTTCTGGTGAGAATTCTTCTCTGAAGTTTAGCCAATTGGATTTTGTTTTGAGTGTCGTCTTGAGTTTTGTTGGCTGAACATAGTTTAACTTTGACTGTGGTTCTGTATTGTGGACTGAATGATTACCTGTTGGGATTTCATGGTTTTGTGGTATTGAAATTTGGTATGGAAAGTGGAGTTGTGCAAACAAAACCTGTATACTTCATGTAGAATGCTTTTGTTTGAATCAATAATTGGTTGCTAGAAATGATTCTGTTGCTTTGGGTTAATCTGTTGCTTTGGATTAATTTCTGTGATGATTGTTGAGCATTCATTTTGGGCTGAACTACTGTCTTTATTATTCTATATGAAGCATGGAATATCGGATTCTTGTGATAACGTGGGTATGCCTCTGTTGTTGGTGTTCTGTACATGTGTATCATACTTTGTTTGGGGTTATTAAAACAGTTAGATGGGTGTTAATGCGGAAAAGTACCATTTGTCAAGTTATTGAAAAGTAATGTTATCCATGTTGGTTTCTTTATTATGTGAATAATTGTGTAAGCTAAAGAGATGGATTATGTCCCTTGTGTTGAACCATGTTAGTCTGTTGAACGTAAGGTTATGGATTGGAATGCAAATACAGGAAGATTTTAAGTTGGAAAGAAATTGGATGTTGAATATGTGATGGATGCTCTAATGATGTTAGATTATGTTGCTTTCTATGGTTATGGATTGATAGTGGCTGGAAGCTGATGAATATGATGGATAAGTTGGAATTGGGTTTTGCGGTGTCATTGTTAGGCTCTATCGATTTTCCTCTATTGGTTTATTAAGGGTTGGTGATGCTTTGATCGATTCAGGTATTGGGACTAGGGAAAGAGGATAGCGGCTAAGTGCTTAAATGCAATAAAGAACTAAGGTAAGGAAATGGGTTGTCTTGGCCTTGTGCCCTACACCCAAGTAAAGTGTGTGTGAGTTAGAGTTAATGTTCTTAAAATGGATGTTGATAGTTGTTGATGTTCTGTAGGAATTGTTGTGAATCTGTGATATGTTCTTGTAATGTTCAGCTTTGTTTTATGTTACATTATGTGATGAAAATGCCTAACCAAACGAAGGAATGATGGTACGAAAGTGAAACGAGTGAATGATAACGTATGAGGTAAGGTATGAAAGTGGCTGAAAAAGTTACATTATGTGAAAATGCCTAAGTGAACGAAGGTATGAAAGTGAGTTAGAAGAGTTATTGATTTACTTGCTATGTAGCTATAGTTTGAATTCCTTATGCATGTAATAAATCAATTAGCATGTCTCATTACTTAAGCATGTATGACTATCAAATTAACAATATCAACACTTGAGCATGTAAACCGACTAAGTATGCCAATGGGCTAAGCATGAAATTGGTTAATAATTTATTAGCCTAATAAATGCTAATCTTCCTGAATCTAGTTCATTTGTTGTATGTTATCCATCAAAAGAGTATGTTAGCATGATTGTTGTATGTAAGTTTCCTGTTATCAAGATTCATTTAGAATGAGTTAGTTGAACGAAAATATTGTTGCATAGTCACGTAGATGCTATTAGTTGCGAATGAGTCTTGACGTAGTCATGGAAAGGTAGAGAATGATGATCTAAAAGCAAGAATGTGTGATGAACATGAATAAGATGTGAACTACAATGAGATGAATGGTTAGGAAAACGAACGAAGGAAAAATGTTTAGTTAACTAAACAAACGAAGGAAAAAGGTTTAGTTAACTAAACAAACGAATAAAAAAGGTTTAAGGAGTTAAGATGCATGAATGTTGTAAGTCGTTTCGGATTCCATTGTTTTCTTTAAATGTGAGTTGTGAACTAGTTGATGAATAACAAACTTGACTCATAAATGTTATTTCTTGGTTCATAGTTTTATAGATTTATTCATTATGTTCATTATTGAATTCAATAGAACGGTAAATAGATTTTATTACGTTATTGTATTCGCTTGCTGTTACATTTTGATAGCATATTTGTTTCTCGTATCTACATCAACTATTGTGATTCTTTATATACGTTAAGTCAAGTATAGTATGTTCAATTCAATATGCATTTTAGTTTACATTAAAGTATTCTCATGTGTGCTTTTTTTATTAGGAAGAAGTTAGATTGAGTTCATGATAATAGAAACTAAGTAGGGGGTAACCTTCGGGGTGGTACTCACATGCATGAGTGAGGAAAAAGAATAAACCTTAAAGGCGGGTATATGTCGGAAAAGAAAGAAAGAACCCTAAAGGCGGGTATATGCCAGAAAAGAAAGAAAGAACCCTAAAGGCAAGTATCTGCCGAAAAAAGAAAGAACCCTAAAGGTGGGTATATGCCTGAAATAGGGAGTTGAGGTAGATGGGTAGTCCGGATCTAGCCTAGCTGCTATGATACACCCTTACTAAGTCGAGAAAGGGAATAGTATGCACACAGGAGGTTAGAATCCGTACAGCTATGCAATCTCAAAGGACAACCCTCAATCTCCAGCTCGATGTATGAGTTAAGAACGAACGAAGAAAATGAACATAATGAAAGAGTTTGGTTTGGGTTGCTCCATTCCAAGAAGAACTAAAGAGAGAAATGCATAAATTGTTTTCCCCCATCTCCTTAGTGGGTGTAAGCTCACGTCCTTACTTGTGGTGTAGGTACAATGATGAACAGATAGTAAAAGGATAAGAATAGATGAGAAGCACATAATGAAGCAGGGATGGATGATTTCACACACACGGGATTCGGCCTGGCAAGGCAAAGACAAAGGAAAGTAAACGGTTGTGAATCAACGAAGTAATGGTCAAGATTTATTTGATAGACGAAATGTTTGAATTGCTTAGTATTTCCTTTAAAAGATTTCTTACGCTTCCGCCATGATTTACAAATGGTTATTTTATAACGCTTCCCCAAAAACTTTAAACAGATGATTTTTCCTTACAATATTTACGCTTCCGCATATTTAATAAGTTGGTTTTCACGACGAGTTTTAAGAAAGAGTTGGTAGCAATTCAGATTTACGCACTCTGATACGTTTCGTTTTAAAAAGAAATAAATTTCAAATTTTTACGCCATTTAAATGATTTACAAAAATTCAAGTCATTACAACCCCAATATTCCAAGTTGGATAACTATCGGGGTATTACCAAACAAACGTTCGGGAGCGCTAAGTTAAGGGTAATTCCGCTAACGTTTCCCTCGTATACGCAATGTAAGTGAAGTGTTGGAGTTATGAGGACATTACATGGTGTATCTATATGTGTCATCTTATGACATGTATTTATGGGGGAGATGTTTGGGGAAAAAGGTGAGAAAGGCTGTCCAGGTTGTTTTTGGACGCCTGCGGACGACACTTCGGACTCGTTATGTCGTCCGCAAGTGCATTACGTTGAGTCCCCGACGTTTGAGTCTGGGGACGCGAGATATCGTCCTGACTTCACTGTGCCGTGAGGTTGCGGACGAGGCTCCGCATGATGCGGATGAGACGAGTCGTCCACAAATGCACTGTGACGTCTCCCTTAGCCTGGGGACGAGCCTTAGGACGAGGTGTTTCGTCCTAACTTCACTGTATAGTGGAATCATGGACGAGGGTTCGGACAATGCGGATGGGAGGAGTAGCATCCGCATCGAATCTGTTTTAACCTGGATAGTTTTGGATGAGTAGGGACGACTGCGAACCAGTAGAGGTCAAAGGATATCGACTGAAAAACTCCAGTGAACTGTCATTTGAGTTTTAGGATGAGGCATGGATGAAAGGATGCATCCCAATCTCGTAAGAACTACAGTCCGTAGTTTTCGGACGATAGCAGTCAAGATGCAAATGACAGAGGTCGACAACGATTTGAATCTATAATATTCTAGCGACATTTTGGATGATAGCGGTCGACAAACGTTTGAATCTGTAATATTTGGGTGACTTTTCGGACGAGCCGCGGTTGAGGCTAGGATGAGGGTCTGCAACCGAAAACACACAGTTTTGCACAACTGCTATTTTTCAACGGTCGGATGAGGATGACCAAAAAGGGATTAGGTCGACCGAATGCAGTAGGCTTTATATATACATGGCACTCTGAGGTGGAGGCAACCAATACGATTATAGCATAGCTCTGCCAAATTTTTTACTCAACTTTTGTGTGTATATTTAAGTACTAAAGACAACCTCCAAATAAGCCTAGTGAGATTATTTGTTTAGTAAGGTTTGTTGTAAGCTTGAGAGCTTGTAATTTTCAAGTGAAAATTGTGTTGAGCGAAAAAGGGTAACGCCCTACAAATCAGTTATTTGTAACAGTCTGATTGACACCCGAGAAGTTCAATCACGTGTAACCCATAGTGGTTGAGGACTATATTTTCAAGGGAGAATCTTGAAGCACGGACGTAGGCGTGCTTTGCCAAATTACGTTAACAACCCAGTATCAAATTTTCTAACTCTCTCTTTATCATTTATTACTATTGTGATTCAATATTTTTATTATTGTGATAAATTAGTTTTTAGTTAAAGAATTTATAATCACACAAAAAATTTATAAATCTAATTCACCCCCCCCCCCCCCCCCCTCCCCTTAGGTTAAATTCAATCTTTCAGGTTGTGCCTTAGGGTTTCTATGTTTTGGTATATTGAGGGATCTTAGTGGTTCGATCCTCATTCCATGTTGTTTTGTTCTTGTGTCTGGTGTATCAGTGGGTTGTGGAAAACCCAATGATACTCGACACTGTTGTTTTAAAGTGAGAGCTCTTCTGCATTATAGGTTTCTATTTGTTCCATTCAATGTCAATTTTTTGAAGTCTAGGTCATTCCTTCATTGGAACGGTAAGTTTTGAATTCTTTCAAAAACTTCTTGTGGAATGAGAACTGTTGTTTGTTCTCATCTGTAGGAGGATCTTGTGGGTTATTGAAAGGAAGCAGGATGTTGTTTTCTTTCATTGGGTTCTACGTCGTATTAATCAATTCTTTCTTGGAAGTTGTGTAAATGGTCATTGGAATTGAGACTGGGTAGGGATTTTTGTTGGTCGGTTGAGTGGGTGTAAACACTCAGTTAGTCCATGTTGTAGATTGACTGGGAATGTGGGTTGCACTTCCCAATAGACTAGTTGGAGTATCCCTTGACCATAAGATTTGGTTCTGCTGTAGCTTACTTCTGACTTCTGCTTTGACCTTGTCTATGTTGTACAAGAGGTATGTGTTGTTCTTGGGAATTTGCAATCCTAGTCATAGAAGTTGTTTCGTAAGAAGGTTGTCTGCGTGTTGGCAACCTTGTGGGTTGTGGTTTGTCTTGTTCATTTCTATGGACACTTCTATGTTGTGACAGATGACATTGTCTCTTTGAGCTCTATTTCATTTTTTATTAGAGCCTATCACCTCTTCGTTTTGAGCTTGTGTGTTTTGCCTTAGAGGAGTAGTTTTCTTGGCAGTTTGATAAGCCTTGTCTCTCATCTCCCAGAACCTTGAACTGTTGTTCCAATGCTGCCAATCATTGGTTTGCTAGAGCATCTCAGAATGCTAGTTTTGCATTTTTCTATTATGAAGTTAGCATATCTTGTGTTTCTGGTCTCACCTTTTGGCTTGACCAATGTCCGATTTGTCTTCGTGAATGTTAGGGTTAGGTGCTCAACCGACGGTGTTTCATCCAGTATCTAGGCTAAATCCTTTAGAGTTGTGTGCAGGGTAGCAGCATTTTTCTAGAGCCACATTGGGAATTAGTAGGTTTCTGAACCTTGTCGATAGTCGGGTTTTTATTAGGGTTCTTTTTCTTGTTCAATTCGTTGTTGTCCATGTGGAACATGACACATGTCAAGTTTGTGTTGGCTGCTTTGGTTCGAGTGCACATTGTGTTTAAGTGCCGGTTGTTGTGTGGACCATATCTAACAGTTCCTGACTGGTGTAGCATTAAGCAGTCTGCATTAGTGTATCAGACACTTGGTTTCCTGTAGTGTCTGGGTACATTAAGGTATAGTGGTTGCCTATAAGTCCACAAGATTTGGCTCTCGTTAGATGTTTGGTTACCCAACTTTGTTTTGGTTTTGCTGCAAAGTCTTGTTCTATGTCTTTGATAGGAATCTTTGGTGTGTCACAAATCTCAAATTCCTCTCTCGTTGAGCTTGATGCTTGGACAACATGAACATAAAGAGTGTTGTGTAGTTGTGGTCTCGATTTAGAGTATTGCTCATGCATGAAGAGCATTTTGATTGTCGCTCTAAACTTGGGTCCAACCGCTATTCTTTCCTTGTTAGGTTACAGATGCGTTTTCTGTCAAGGAAATTTGTTAAGCCATGTTTCGGGTGTTACAGGGGCTTCACATGAGTTTGATGTTGTGTGGATCGCTATAACCAGTTGAATGGCCTTTTGCCTTTTGTCTATTGATGTGGGGGGGTTTTCTTGTTTCAGAATCGGTTCGTCTGTTGATCGATTTTTTTGGTCACCTATTTCGTTTTATTCAAGTGATTTTTCCTTGTATTTGTTGGATTGTCTTCACACCACCAACTTGGTTCGTTCCGCGATGTCTGCTTTGATGTTAGCTTTGGTGGCATTTTTAGGCTTGTTGTCCTATTCTAGGCATGTTGGAAGCCTAGAACATAGGTATTTAAGTCCCTTATTGGAAGATTCTCTTGGTTTGTGTGCTGTGGGTATTACACTGATGAGATTTTCTAGGAGTTTGTGTCTAAGTTACTCCCATTTGTTCAATGTCCGCTTCGGTTGTATTGAATTTTGGAGACAAAATTCTTTGAAGGGGAAAAAGATGTAAAAGAAGAAGAAGAAGAAGAAGAAGGAGAAGAAGAAGGAGGAGGAGGAGGAGGAGGAGGAGAAGAAGAAGAAGAAGAAGAAGAAGGGAGAAACTAGCGTGTTTTCTGGCAGAAAACAACTCTTATTCGTCATCTGGATTGACCATTGTGTGAAGTCCAATAGACCGCTGATGGTCCAGAGTGTGTGGGTGACGCGTTGGTCGACCAATTAGCATGTTAGTCCACCCCAGTGGTCAACCACCACTGTAGAAGTAGTCAACCGCTCCTGCTGGGTTGACTGCATATGCAACTGCAGTTGACCGTGTCCATACTAGTTGACCACCGTACTGTTTCTAATCAACTAATGAACTAGCAGCATATTCTGAACCTGTTTCTAGTTGACCACGGGAGACCCCTGGTAGACCCCATAGTGCACTTTTTGCGTTTTTAGAGTTATTTACGTGTCGGTTGGGTTCCTAGTCCCAGTATAGAACCTTTCTACTATTTCTTTGCCATTGTTGAAAGAAATTCCTAAACTTTGAATACGTTTCAGGCTTGATCAAGTTTTTGGATGTCAAGCAGTTTGATGAATTCGTATTTGGTTGATCGTCGTTGAGTCTAGTTGACGTTGTGAGGTATCGGTTGGCCTCCACTTTGCATTGTTGACCATTTATGATCTCAGTTGACCAACATGGTGTCTTGTTGACACCAAGTGGTTCTAATCAACTGTGGTTGAGTTTGGTTAACTCCAGCTAAGTCTTCTTGACTACTAGGTTGTTCGGTTCGTGCGTGTTGTGATTCGTCGACCGTAGCCGTGTCTTGTCGACCAGAGTGCCTTTCTGGTTGTCTGTTGATGTGCTGGGTAAGGGTCAACTACACTATTTGTTTTATAGAGTTTAGGTTAGCGAGCCTCACTTGGTTTGTCAACTGAGTTTGATCCCGCTTAGAATGGATTCTCGGCTTAAGGTGGTGGGGACTTGTCATTCCTCAATTGAGTCAAGAAGTCTTGTGTTCGACCTTCTGAACGAGTTTGGTTTCCAATCTAAGACTCTTCTTTGATTCCTAGTTTTGGGTAGGGGTTTTGACATCGGCTTGGTTTTAGATTTCGGTGATGTTCCCAGTTTTGAAGCCTACATTCGATGACGCATGCGGCGGGTCGAATTGGCTTGGTTTCAGGTTATCATCAAGGTAGGAATTTTATACCTAGTTGCATTGCATTGCATCATGGTTTTCAAAATGTATTTTGTGGGATTGCCACATATGGAAAACACGACAGGGACTATTCAAAAGCATGTCAGTTTTATATTATGTATATATGTGAGTCTTACATCTTTACATTACATGCATGATTTACGTGAGTCTAATACGGAAGGTTGAGTCTTGATACTTTGAAAAGTTTTGGTATCAAAGTATCATTAGAATATCCCACTACATCGTCTACTATATGAAGATGTTTTGTTTGTGAGATGTATGAAAAATGGATAAGGCGGTATTCCTTGGTTTTGAATCCTTAAACCTGATTAGGGTGAATGTATTGGGTTGTGTCGCCACTAACCGGTTCACCAACAACCCTTATGAGAGACTGGATCTTCATATCGCACTCACAATACTTCCTTCGGGCTCATGAGGCATGGCCATTCTAGGCCGCCTTTTTGTGGTTTGTTTTGGAGGGGTCCTTGTGTGACCCTCTTTTTTCATGGACTATTGTTTTGATTGTAGGGAAAACGATGGAGCCTTATTTTCTTAAAGTTGGCTTGGTATCCATAAATGTTTTGATGATTGCTTCATCAGTGGCTCGTGGAGCCTGTTTTGATGGAAAAAAACATGTTTTGAGAAATAATTTTATAAATTCATGCACGATTTTGATAATGAGTAAAGGTACGAGTATAGATACGAGTACATGTTTAGGTACGAGTACCGGTACGGTTACTGTATTGTTTTGATGGTTTTGGTAAGAAAAGATAAAAACCCATTTTTATAGGCATAGCATTTAGTATATGTTTCCTACTGAGTTTGTCACTCACCCCTAAAACTATATTTTTCCCCAAATGGATGTATAGTTCCTTTGTGGGCTGATTGCATGCGCCTCTCTTTTGGGTGTTTTGACTTCCCCTTGAATTGGTGGAGGTTCGTGGGTTCTATTCTTTCAAATCCGGTATGTAAGAGTTTGTTGTTTTTTTTAGCGAAAAAATGATTTTCATTTATTAAATCATTGAATTCGATCAAAATATATATAAAATAATATCATATAATAATTCTTTTGCAAGAGTTATCACACCCCTAAATTTGAATCATTGCTTGTTCTTGAGTGATGTAAAACAAAAATACCTACAGAAACAAGGAACAATTTTTTTTTAATTTCAAATCAACTTTAATTATGCTACCAATATTATAATCCAACATTCTTAGGGTTGTCATAAAATCTCAATTTCCAAAAATTTTAATATTCTCCTCAAATACTCAATTATATACAATTCTAGAATATTCTTAAAGTAACTTTTACCTTAGAGTGTGTGTATGCATGTCATTAGGGGTGTGCAAACCGAACCAATACCGAAGAACCAAACTGAAACTAGCGGTTTCGGTACTAGTTCGGTGCGGGTTTGCATGGTACCGAATCGAATTCGGTTTTGATTGAGCACAACCGAATTTCATGGTCCGATTCTCGGTTCTCGGTACCGCAGAATCGGTACCGACCGTAGAACCGAGAAGTGGATTTTTAGGGCACCCTGTCCTTGATGACCCCGCACCCGCGTCCCGACTTTGTCTCCTGCTGGCTGCTGCTTCTCTCTCAAGTCTCAAGTCTCACTGACCTTCGTCTCCCCTCCGGCTCCTGCCCTCCCGAGTCCCAAGCTCCAGTCCTGACTTCCTTCCAACTTTCTTCGACTGAGAGGAGTAAGGCAAGAGCTCTCCCCTCTAGCCTTCCCAACCCGAACGACATTTGTCTCCCCTTTGGCCCTCCCGACTCCGAACGGCGACCGAACGACAGTCATCTTCTGACTTCCTTCCAGCTTTTGTCGACTGAGAGCTTAGTCATGATTCTGTTCGTAGTATCACATTATGTTCGTAGTATTCTATTCATAGTATCATATTCTGTTCGTAGTATTCTGTTGATTTTTCTGTTCGTAGACTCGTAGTGGACTTCAACTACCCCATATTGTAATATTCTGTTGAGTTTTCTGTTCGTAGCACCCCTAGTTCTGATTTCTATTATGTTCTTATTTCTGTAGTGTTGGTCCTGTGAATTGTGTAGTTCCCTGTGAATTGTTGGTCCTATGAATTGTGATAGTTCTCTATAATGTTGGTTCTGATAGTTCCCTGTTAGTGTTGATGGTCCGTAGATTATGAATCTGTTGATTGTTGATTCTGTGTTTGAGATTATGTCATTATGAAATATGAATCTATTCAATGCTCATTTGGCTAGTAATGTAATTCTGAAATGAGTTTTTAAATTGTTGAAAATATAGATAATGGAAAGCTTTAATGAAACTATAGAGAGTGCTTCTATTAACCCTATTACGAGTCAAACGAAGAGGAAAAAATATGATGTTTGGATTCATTTTACTATGGTAGAAAGCACTGATACGAACAACCCTAGAGCAAAATGTAATTATTGTTCTCAAAGATATGCATGTCATCCAACAAAGAATGGGATTTCAAGCTTGAAAAAACATACTAGTTCTTGTAAAAAATTGTTGGCAAGTGTAGATGTGAAGCAAAAGACTTTAAGCTTCAAAAATGTAGATAATACGATATCAACTTCCAAACTTGCATCTTTTAGTAGTGCAACTGGCCGAGAACTACTAGTAAAAATGGTTGTTATTGATTAAATGTCTTTCAAGTTTATTGAATCTGAGGGTTTTAGAGCTTATTCTATTTATTTACAACCAAAATTTGTTGTACCCTCTAGAACTACGATTGCACGAGATGTTATTGGAATATATGAGAAAGAGAAAATAAAGTTGAAAGAATACTTTAAGAACACATCTCAACGCATATGCTTGACTACGGATACATGGACTTCAATTCAAAATTTGAATTATATGGTTTTAACTACGCATTTTTTTTATTGTGATTGGAATTGCATAAGAACATTATCAATTTTTGTTTGATTGCAAATCATAAAGGTGAAACGATTGGTAAAGAAGTATAGAGATGTCTATTTGAATGGGGGATTGAAAATGTTTTGACAATTACAGTAGATAATGTTTCTTCCAATGATGTGGCCATTTCTTATTTGATTAAAAGTATTCGAAATTGGAATGGTTCAATTTTGAATGGGGAATACAAGCATATGTGATGTTTTGCGCATATTTTGAATTTGATAGTATGTGATGGTTTAAAAGACCATCACAAATCTATCATGAGAGTACGCCGAGCTGTGAAGTATGTTCGATCCTCTCCTACAAGACTACAAAAATTCATAAACGTGTGCAAAATGTTAAAATTAGGTGCAAAAGTAGTGTTTCTCTTTATATGCCTACAAGATGGAATTCCACATATTTGATGTTGGAAAGCGCAGAAAAATTTGAAAAAGCTTTTGAGAAATTGAAACAAATAGATGTTCATTATCTCGCTGATTTGAGTGGAGAAAGTCCTCCCACAAAAGAAGATTGGGATAGTATTCGAGAACTTGTCAAATTTTTGAAAATTTTTTATGATACGACTATAAATGTTTCAGTCTCCTAGCATGTTACTTCAAATATGTATGTTTGTTAAGTATGCAACTTGAAATGGTTATCCAAGAGGATGCTGGATGTGATAATCCATTATTGAGGAGAATAGCTATTGGAATGCAAGGCAAGTTTGTTAAATATTGGGGAAGCTGCGATAGAATGAATGTCTTGATGTATGTTGCAGTTGTTTTAGATCTTAGATATAAAATAAAGTATTTCAAACATTGTCTTTCCATAGTAATGGATTATGATATGATAAATGATTTGTTAACCCAAGTACAACTAGTGCTTGAAAAATTATATCTCAAGTATAGAGGTGATTCGAGATTGGAAAATTAAGAAGACAATTATAGTACTACAAGTGTACCAACAACATCTACAATCTTGAGACAAAATAGCAGTTTGAGCCACAACAAGCTACATGGGATGTTTTATAGTCAAACTGAAGAACAAGATGTTTCAACTACTCGGTCAGAACTTAATCAATATTTATATGAAGCATTGGAAAAATTTTCAGACAAACAAGGCATTCTCATATGGTGGAAATTGAATTCATTGAAATTTTCAATTCTAAGCAACTTGGCAAGAGATATATTGGCTATTCCTATTTCTACTGTTGCATCGGAGTCAGCTTTTAGTAGTGGAGGTACTTGATTCATTTCGCAGTTCTTTATCCCCAAAGACTATCGAGGCGCTTATTTGCGCTCAAAGCTGGATTCGATCTTCGAAATATGAATCAATCAACTTTAATGATGGTCTGGATGAACTAGGTATCTTTTATATTGATAGTGTTTTTCCTTTATATTTGTTTTATTAATTACTATGTTTTATAAATTTATTTTGAATTTATATTTTTCAGAGATTATACAAATTAATGATGCTGATGCAGTGAATTAGTCTGAAATTTATAGTGATGACTGATGACAACGTATATAACAAGGTATTTATATTTTTATTAATTTTGAACCATATTATCATCATTTCTTTTTGCTTGTGATGTTGTATCATTCTAATATTCAATTGATTAATGTTTTTGACATGCAGGGACTTGAAAATAACTAACTCAATTGAGTATTTATATTTTAATTCATTTTATTTTTTTATAATTGTCATTTGTCAACTAATTACTTCTAACTCGTATTTTATTCATTCTTTAGAAGTTTATATTCCAAAATTTGAAGATACTGGACATTGGACTTGGAGTCTTGGACAATGGACAATGGACAATGAAATTGGACATAAGAATAATTTTTTTTTTTGTTCATTAATCTAAAGTTTTATAACTTTTTTTATTTCTGAATGTTTTTTTGTTTTGTAACTTTACTTTTTCGGTTTTTATATTTTTTGTTATTTTATATATTTGTTAGTTTATTTATGGTTATTTTATTTATACTAGGTTAATGTTGTGTGTATAGTGTAATTATTTAGATTTTTTTTGTTTTGCATTTTTTATTTTTATAAAATTTTATTATAATATTTGAAAAAAAAATTATATTCTGTACCGAACTGGAACTGGTACCAAATTTTCAGTTCGGTACCGAACTCCCATGGGATCGGTTCCAGTTTTGGATTTCCAAAACCGAAACCTTCCTATTCGGTGAGGTTCCACTTCAGAACCAGACCGAACCAGAGTATGAACACCCCTACAAGTCTTTCCCAAATTACAAAAGTTCAATCATATCATATAAAATTAATATATTATATATTATTTCTATGAACTTTTTCTACTAACTAAAAAAAATTAGAAACTTAAGATTCAAAGAATTAATCATTACTATAAGTATTAGAAAATTTTTTTATTCATTTATGTGTTAAATTCTCTCCATAACTTACACTACTTTTTGATGCAATTGACAATATTGATTATAAAAGCCTCCGATTACTCAGTAGTATCACTATTGAGAGTTAATATACTAATATATTAAATAGAAATATTATATATAGGAGTATAGCTAACAATGTTGCGATGAAGTTCTTTGTCATAACTTATAAGAAACTCAAGACAGAGTGAGGAACAACTAAAGCCAAAAGAACCAAATCTCCTGACCTTTTTTTTTATTTAAGTATCTTAATTAATAGCAAAAATTTTAATATTTAATTTAAGTCAGGGTCCGATAACAATTTGGGTTAAACAAATTCAACAAGCAACATCTAGAGAATATGGTAATATAAATACAAAAAGTAGATGTGTTGAATAAAATAATAAAATTAAAGATTTACAAAATTCTTAACAAGCCTAACTTCACGAAAATAACTCTAAAATAAAATTTATAAAAAAATTCAAAAATAGTGTTTGCAAAAATTATTCTTGAGTCAGCCACTGAAAATCTTGCAAATAAAATCCTGAAAATGGAGAGTCATCTAGAATGAGTTAACTAAATTCAATAAGGATAAAATTTTATGTTCAACATTTTAATTAAAAATTAATTAATCATGTTTGTCATAAAAATAATGTTTCATAAATTTATTTTTGAAAATTGTACAAAAGGAACACATACAGGTATGCATAAATTCATTAAGCTTGTTTCATAAGTTTTAGGGTATTATCCAAAAACTCAAATCCAAAATTCCACTATTTTTAACACCTAACTACAAACAAAATTGTCAAATTTTAGGTTAAAATTTGATATCTTAAATTCCCAACACTTTTTAAAAAAATTAAATTAGGCCGAAAATCTGGCCTAGATTGCAACCCAAATCATTGGGCTTAGTCAGCCCTAAGGAAGGCTGAGCCGCGTCTTAATACTCGTTGAGTAGTGGCTCAACATTGTCCCCTCTAACGATATTGGCCTATTCATGCAAAGATTTTCAACCATCCATGCCAGATTTCTCATCCCCAAAACCTTTTGATTTCAAATTGCATATTACTGTTGTGGTTGGACCACAACTTGGTCGGATGTCAACCAAGGAAAAGGAAAACAGTTGCTGAAGAAGTAATATTTCATTCAAAAGTGGAGATTACAGCAATTGAAGAGAAAATGACAAGGGCAAAAGAAGATGAAGTATTGGAAAAAGGAAAGATAGTAAAAGAAATAACAAACAGATTCAATTCATCGACCCCTTCCATCTTCTCTTCTGCTTTACTTATAGGCAGACATCGCCTTCTTCCACATCAACTAACGGACGTCCCCTTGCAATCTTTGACGAGCTAACGAACGTCCCCTTTTGATATTGGACGTCCCCTTTCCTTTCATAGCTGAGCTTGGGACGTCCCCAACTCCACATAAGTAGTAAAGGCTCCACTGTAACAATTACTCTCAAAACATAAACTCCAATTCACCAAATTCAAAAAGTAAAGCAAGAGTAAAAAATTAGATTTTTCAAACCTCCAATTTTTATTTTCGACCACTGGAAACTCCAATCAACACTACAAAGACTCCACACACCTCCCTGTGGCAAAAACATCAACTTCCCTTTACACAGAATATAACACAATATGAATAATTCCTTAATCTAGCCAAATCACCATCAATAGAGGAAATGAACTCTGAATAGAAAAATCAAATTTTTATATACTTTTGGCCTTCTGGTTTTCGACCACAGAAGTTTTGATTGACATAACGAGGTTTGATGTTTTGCCCCCCTCATAACCCTCTCTTGTCTAAGCCTGATTTCCTTCCAAAAATTTTGAATCAAAGAAATCAGAATTTCAACCAATAAATCAACATTACATAGTTGAAAGGAATTCAACTTACCACCATAGCCAATTTGTTCCGTCACTGAGGTGGAAATCGTCTCTCAAAGTCTTTTGTGACTTTTGCGGAGAGAGGGAGAGAGAGAGAGCACGATGAGAGGCGAGAGACAGAGAGTGAACAAGAGAGAGGGAATGCTCTCTATTTAATGGGAGAAGAGGAAGAGAAACTTTCCTTCCTAATTCTCCAACGCTCCCACAAAAATTGAAAAAGAAATTCATTCCAAAATTATTTCCTTATTTAAATTTGCAGCAACTGTTACATTCCTCTCTAAGTCTATTTATTTATGTAATATTTCACCCATCTAGTATTTAATAGCTCACTTGAGCTTAAAAGTGGATTAAGAAATTGCAAATTTTTTTCTTTTATTTATTTTATTAATTTTATTTTTTACATAATACCCCAAAACTTATTGTATTCTATATTGTCTTGTGAATTCTTTGTATCTGGCTTTCTTTTGTTTTATATTGGGAGTTCATAGTCCAAATATAAGACTTCAAATTTTGACATTGATATAATATTTTTTAGGTTTTTCGAGAAAATCTCAACATCTAATAATATGTGGATATAAATTGTTATCAAGAGAATATTCTTAAATCATTATCTAATGAATATTGAATAAGAAAGCTCAAATATTCAATGACTTAAAGTTTTAACCACTTTGATTCATCATAGAACTTTATGTTATATTATCTTGTAAAGACATAACTAAAGTAATTTGTTTTTTTTTAATTGATTTTTTTCAATGAATATTTTTTTAATAATTGCTACAACAATGAATACATTACCACAATTGTCACACTCAAAGAACATTTTATTCATGTAGCACAAGTGATGTCGATGTTAACAAATTCAAAGCTACTACTTTTAATTCCTAACAAGGAAAGTATAAATGAATATTGAAGTTTTTATTTAACGGTAAATAAAAATTAAGACTTATATTGAATTGTGTGATTATATTAACTCTATAAATTGTAACATGCATTCACTACAAGATACATGTTCACCAATGAACCACAACAAAAAGAATAGCAAAACTCGCATAAATAGTGCCTTCGGTACATCAGAACAAAACACCACTTAGTCACCATATAGAAAGCCAATGTACTCAAAATAAAAAATATTGAAAAATAACTAAGAAATGCCTATCAAGGACCTAACCATGCCTATCAAATATAGATTTAAAAATTTATTATATTGGTCTACTATTGTCACGACCCAGAGGTGAATCTAACAAAATCACTAGGTCAGACTACCAGATTTTCAGAGAGAACCCGATCGCCTAGCCCAAGGCTAAGTTGTCAGCAGAAGACTTATATTGAGCGTGGTCCAATAGATATGAGTCAAAGTCCATATAGCAATCATGAGAATAATAGTGCATAAAAAAAATGAAATATAAAGTGTTGTCCAACAATTAAAAATTATACAAATCAATAAATTATCCTCACCAGGAAAAACAAGTCTAAACACTCAAAAAAATTACATAAATAAAAGGAAGCCTCAACTCTGAAGTCACTAGCTGCTCTTGCCTTTACCTGGGGGTCGTTTAGAGAGAGTGATTAACTCAGTAAGAACATTTAGACTAAATATAATGCATGAGAAAATGGTTATTCATATCCTTTGGAAAACTAATGTCATGCTTATTTTGCCGTACATGGATTTTTAAATCATCTTTAAAATCTCTTCATCATTTTATTAAACATGCCTGTGGACTATCGATGAAGCTTTTATCAAAACATATTGTATACATAGACAACTATATTACAAAGTATGCAAGCATTGTTTTCCGTCTGAAAATGTCATTAGTGAAAAAAGATAGTTTGTAATACCTCGAAAAATATTTTCCCCAATTTGTTAATGTATTAATGACGTATTAAATTTGGAAAATTAATACATATGTATGTCATATAGTGTTGAGTGATGATACGTGTTAAACTATACTTGGAAAGTATAGGGTTAGTGTTGAAAATTCAATTGAAGTGTAAAAGTTGAGAAGGAAGCGTAATTATGAGTGTTCAGACGCCTCTGACTCGTCCAAAAATAGGCGTGGACGACGCGGTCGTTGTTGATTTGAATCTGTACAGATTCTATGCATTTTCGGACGCTTCTGTCTCATCCAAAATCTGGCGCGAACGATGCGGACGTTGTTAAAATGAATCTGTATTCAATTTTGTGTGTTTTCGGACTCATAGAACTCGTCTGAAATCTGGTGCGGATGACGCGGACGTTGTCGATTTGAATATGTACCAATTTTTGTGCATTTTTGAATGCCTCGGTCTCGTCCGAAAAAGATTTCGGACGACTTATAATGTCCAAAAAGTCTGAAATTTGCAAAAATTTATTTAAATACTCTTTCTCTTTCTACCGATTTTGTGCCTTACACATTAACTCCTCTCTCCTCCAGTCTCCACTGCAATGACCAGCCTCTCCCTGCAAATGGGAAGGCTTTCCACGTGCCCCTTCCTCAATGGACCTTCCTTCGTTGGTTTGTGTGATGGCCAGCTCCTCTCCTGCAGCCTGCAGCCTGCAGCTTCAGTTTATCCCCTGCTGCAGCTCAGTCCTCTTTTTTCCCTTCAGTCTACATCTATAAGAGGTGAGTTCCCCTAGGTAATCCAGTATTTGGCAATTGTGAACATGTGAAAGTGTAATCTTGTTGTGAGGAAGTGTTGCCTTATGAGTACTGAAGGGTGTGATGTGATTAGTGAATTGCTTTAAAGATTTTGTGTTTAAGTGTTCAAAGGCTCTGTGAAGTCTATCCACCGTGGAGGTAAGTGGTGATTTTGATTTATGAACCTTTAATAGACTAGGCCAATTTGGTTAAGAGTATTGACCTCTAATGTCATATTTGTGAAGCAATTTTGGGAGTTGAGAAACTAGGAAACATCTTGGCTGCTGTTTTGCTGTAATTTTGCTACTGGAAACAAAGGTAAGAATCTGGATGTATGTTGGCCAAAGAGCCCTACATTACGGGTTTGTTTGTTAAATTGTTGATTGGATGAAAAGGCATGATTGATAGGAATTGATAACTTTTAGGATGAATATCTAAACTGGATAAATTGTTGGAATCTTGGCTGTTAAGTGTTTGAAATTATTGTCAATGTGATTTGTTCACTGGATATGAACATAGTGCCAATGTGGTTTTAAACTGTCGCTGTCAAGTATGAGTATTGTGAAGATTAGTCTGACTCGTATGAAAATCTGGAATTGTGGTGTGCTAAGGAGATGTTTCCAACTATCATAATATTGAAATTGGTAAAGTTAATTTGTGTTTGAGGTGGAACTGCTGTCATCTATGAATTGTAATTGAATGTATGGTCTTGATTATTGTAATGCTCACATTTGGTACCCTGGAATTTCGAGTATGTTTGGCAACAAATTGTATGGATTAAATCTGGAAAATCCACATAAGATAGTTGAGATAGAGATGAGTTGAACTCTGTTTGTGATTGAATCTGAACATACTTTTACCTTTACTCTTAACGGTCAAGAATGTCTCACTTATAATATCTCGTTTTGTATTATGGTATGGTATCAAACTAAAACAACGATAAATGTAATGCCACCAATTTGAATCTCTATCTGTAATCTGTTTTTGAATTTATTGTGTTTCTATTGTGTGTTAATTGTCTGGCTTATTTTATGGCACACATGCATCAACTTAGGGCTTATAAAACTGTTGCATATTGTGTGTCATACCTAATCTATGTAGATAGTCGTGTGGGAGTTCGAGTGATCGGTGACACTTCCATACGGTAGTATTCCTCCAACGTAGGGAGTGGTAGGTTTAGAGTTAGCTACGTGGAAGCTAGGTTCACCTTTACCCCGTTCTGAAACCCCCAACGTCTTTAACAAAAGTGAGGATACCGGCATGTAGAACACCCCCGATGGATATATCTCCCCATCGGAGTGAAATGGTTCAGCCACATGACCCTGGGAGTATTCCACCCTGACTTGTAGAAGAGATACGGCTCTCTTATGTAATGCATTGTGTGGTCACGCATCATTTGCATTGCATTTAAATTCTGATTCTTGCTGGGCATTAGGCTCATTGTTTTCCCCATAATGTAGGTATACATACGTGAAATAGGTGAACAGGTCAAAGGCAGTGGACGAAGTATTTGCGCAGTGGATCTTGTGGCTGGTTGGGCTAAAGAGCTTAAAGAGGAAATTATTTGTAAAAAGGGATTTGCAAATTACTTAATATTCTTTATCGTATTGTCTTAATCCGCTGCTTTTCATAAAATGATTTTATTACTCCTGCTGCAATTTGATAAATGTTTTAAGTAAAGAGTTTTAACGATCGGGTTTTATAAAGAAAAGTCTCACTCTGATTTTATAAAAGAAAAAGTTTTAAATTTACACGATTTTCAAAGGAAATAAAAACCGGGTCGTTACATAGTTACTGTAATATCTGGCCCGTTAGTAGGACCATTTTTTAAAAAATGAATGAAGAATGATATTTGGGGAAAAATACGTTACTGGAAACATATTTCGCCCAACAATGGCAACTGCGGATTCATAGCGGGAGAGATGGATTCCTCCCCGAATCATCTCCTTCCCCTTCAATTTTTTTAAGAAACCGTTCCTCCCATCTTTATTGCCTCAACATTCGTCCTCCCTGTGATCCATTTCCTCCCAGTCAGTGTTGAAGTTTAAGGTTGAGCATCTCTGTTTCTGCATTAGAACAAATTCCTTCTGATTCTGCAAGTTTTAAAGTCCTGGTTAAAGGTTCTTAAATTTAGTAAATTTTGGAAGGATTCATGCAAGCTTGGGCGGTTAGATTTTTGGAATAACACAGTCATTCATCGCAGTAAAGTCTCGTTCTCTCAACTCTGTGTTTTTTCGATTTTTAAATTGAGACCTGAAAGTTAATTGAAAATGGAAGGAACCTTGTGTGTTCAGTGACAGGAAAGGCGTCAAAAATTCACAGCAGCACAAGATCTTTGGAATTCAAAAGCTAATAATCCGTGAGGTACAAAGTTTTAATTTTTCCCTTCTCGGATTGTCTCTAGTTACTGGGTATAGTTTGAAGGTTTAAATTGTCGCTATTTGATTGTGATATGAAAGGCAATTTGGTTGATGATAGTGGCGATTTGTCGAATTGATTTTTGAGAGTGGTGAAAACGACGACTCTCGGCACTGGAGGAGTCAGATTATGGTGATGGTTACCTGGAAACCGACCTTGGTCGAGTTGGACAAATGGCTGAGAATGGAAATCTCAGCCAAAAGTGATGTTGATCGCGTCGACGTCACCTGTCTCTGAAAACCTCTCTGCAGAGAGGTAAAGATGAAGGTGTCTCGTCTCCTCTAGTCGAACCAATAGTACTGGACTAGGCATGGGCCACGGTCTAGTTTGTGTGGGGCTTGGGCTGGCCCATGTTGGGCCATAATTTCAAGGTTTGAGTGAACCTGTTTTCTTTGGGGCAAATAGTGATTTCGGCCCAGATTCAAGTAGACCTACAAAATGGAGTCTAGGCCTGCAAGTTAGGCTGTAGACTTGGGTCAAATGGCCAACAAGCCAATGTCTGTTTTGGACCATTGAGTGGCCTGTGTTGGGTCTGTTTCAAATAATATTGGAAATATTATTAAGAGTAACTCACACAACTTTATAATCTTGTTTTAGGTATCCGATTATTTCATTAAAGTGTGAGCTCAATATCTGGACATTTTAACAAATTGGGCTTGGGTCGGAATAACCAACTTCGACGTAGAGGTTATTTTTATGCACTGCATTTGCATAACTTTATTAAAATAATTATTTTGAGACGAGTTTCATATCAAAACGACACGTCCATTTTTATGACCGTCGAATTTTTATATTATATTTTATTTTCACTGTTCACATTTCCAATTAAGCATGCCTATAATATTTATTGATCAACTTGGTCGTGCAAATCGAGTTTGATCGACCCGATTTGAGGTTTATTTTATTTTCACACATTCTACCGTACATAATGTGTTTGTTTGTTATTGAATTGGGTAATAGGAGATTTTTCAAATGTCTTTGGGTTCAAATCCCTAAAGTGCAAATAGATAATAAGACAATTGTATGTGTCATGTCTTTGGGTTGCGAATCCCTAAACCTAATTAGGGTATTTCTTTGGCTTTTTCGATCACCGAGCATCGTCTTTATTTTGTTATATTCCTATGGCATGGTGTGCCCAGAGTCCGTGAGTGACTCTATTTTTGTTGTGATTTTTAATTTGTACAACAATGGCTTGTTTTAATTACGTTCCACATATTAGTGGATGATTTCATACACATGCCATTTTGTAGCCCTTTTTCTGAAAGGAAATTATGAAACATAAGTTTTAAATTCATGCATGCTTAAACATTATTTTAATTAAATTTTCTTTAAAAACATAATCCTTATTGAGTTTAGTCAACTCATCCCAATGACACCTTTCAAGATTTTATCAGCCAATCTTCCAGTTGCCGAGTTAAGATTTAGCATTGACAAGAATTTTATTTTATTTTTGTACTGTAATAGTCTATCCTTAAGAGACCATTTTGCTAGGTATACTTTATTTGGACAATTGTAATCTTATTTTTAATTTCTGCACAGTTATTTATTTTGGATTATATTACTATGCTATCGGATATCACTGTTGGACCTGTTAATCCCATGTTTGTCGGACCCTGACATAATATTAATATTTTAAGTCTTCTGCTATTAGTTAATAAATTTTAAGAGAAAAAGGGTTGAGTGATTCGGTCCTTCGGACCGGGTCATTCCTCGTTCTGTCTCGGATCCCTTTTGGGTCGTGACAGTTACACAATGACTTATCTGACACATATCATAGAATAGGTGGTTATCTATCGATAACAACACCTTATGAGGTAGAAGAAGATGGTACCCATGTCTGTAGACCAGATGACGTATCCATCCGTGATACCAAAAACGAATAAGGTTTCCATATTGGGTTGCTCCTCAATTAGCCACCTACTGTATCCAAGTTGACTAGAGTTGCTGGTGAGCGGAGCTACGAGTCATTTTTCCACTTGTCAAATGAAAAGGTGCTAGTTGAGCAAACCCAAGGATTGACATCCTCTAAATATTTACGAGCTTCTAAATACTTAACTCATATTTATGATTGACTTCGACCTATAATCTTACCAACATGACATAACAAAATTAGGTACTAATAGTATAATATTGTGCTATAACATAAAAAAACTTTTATAATAAGCCTAAATTTTATGCAAAGAAATTTATCAGCAGTTAAAAAAATGTAAGATTTAATTTTAAAAAAAAATCCACCATTTCTTGTCACATACGTGTGGATATTCGTTTCATTTCGAGATCGGCTATTTGTTTTAAATACTATAGGCTTTATGGAATAACACAACATGCTTTACTAATGTTCACGAACAATAATGCGCGTAAGTGTCTGGAAATTTTCAAGTTTGAAATTTATAAAAACCAAACCAAAAACATGACAAATGACGCACTCTTGTAGATATGTCTATAAAGAGTAAATTTGCAACGAAATCGTTTACAATTATTAAATTATGAGTTTTGAAAAGCCTTTCATCTCACTTCCTTTTCATTATAAAGTAAATTAGCTACCATATCAACACCTAATTAAATCTTCTTTTGACTTGGGTTAACTTTCAAACTTGGGTGAACTTTCATTCAAAGCGATTCAGACATGTCTAGATCAAAACAGGGAAATGTAAAGTAAAAATTCACATGTATCTAGAACATACGGTCACAAAGTACATAACCAACCAGTCTGCAACAAAAAAAACCAAGAGTAAAGCTTGAAAACAAAGTTGAAAGCATAAGCTTAAGCTTGAGGTGTGAAAATGGAGGATTAGGGTTTTGAAGTGGGGATTCTTGAAGTCCAAAAGAGGCTCTTACTGGGCAGACTAAGCTATCAAATCCTTGTTTGGATTGTCAGAGCTCTACATCGCCGACCTTTTTTAGTAAAATTCTGGATTGAACTAAACATTCATATTCTTTTATCCAATAATGGGTTTTATTTTTGCAGATAAGAGATTCTCTTATTCATTCATGGGTGTGGTTTTTGCAGGTCAGAACTCCATCCTCCAATAATAGTACATTGCAGTTGATATTATTATTTTTGGTTTTCTACATGTTATAGTTTGAATTATACAAATACAGCGCCGTAGATAGATTTTGTGTTGGATTTTTTACTTTCCAATTGATGTTGTTTACTCAATTAAGTAAATTGACTTCATTTCTATCCTTTCTTCAATAAATTTCTTTAGACCCATGTGCTTTGCGAAACTAGGAGCACAAGGCTTGTCTCGATCCGGAGGCAGGCCTGATAAAAATATTAAGCCAAACGACGCGATATTGTGAAAGAACCTGACGTTCAAACCAAGGTTAGTTGAAATTTACAAAAGTCTTGAATAAAGTTATCAGTTTTAGCCCACTCGAGATGGGTCACAGTCCATATAGTGATCGCAGGAGTTAATAGTACGGTAATATAAAAATTAATTCCAAATGCCAACTATGCATACAATCTCAATATCCAGAAACCAAATCCAAATTATCCTACCGTATGCTTAGCAAGAAGTAAAGATACAACTAAAAGGTAGAAAAGAGAGAACAATCCAACAATGACCCAAATCTTGAACACCACAAGGCTAAGTGCTCCGATCTCTACCTAGAGGGGAGGGGTCGTTGGGGTGAGTGACTAACTCAGTAGGAAACTTATATTAACCGCGATGCGCTTGTAAAACTTGTTTTACCTCCCTTTTTTTTTTATTACCAAAAACCCTGATTTAAGGTGTTATGCATGTTTATCAAAACATTTCAAAAACCATTTCCATCCTTTTAAGGAAAAATAGCCTCGAAAGACCCCGACGAGATATCAAAGTGGCTATATACTTAGACAGTTATACTCAATATACTCATCGATTTTACACTGAAAAACCATTAACAGTGAAAATGAAGGGCCACTCAGGTACTCCTCCGATCAAACACACAGAAAGGCGCCCACCATCTCAGGCAACACCTCATGAGTCCGAAAGAAAGCAACAGTGGTCCGTAGGCCAGGCTCGTCACCTTGGGTTTTCCAAAGAGCTAGGCTTAGTGCTGACACAACCCGTATCATCACCCGAGTTTGACAATGAGCTAGGCTCAGCGTCAACAAACTCATAACATAGAATACTCTAATCATGTTCTGGGAGTTCAAAACCAAGGGATGTGTCATCACCGCCTTATACCCATCTTTTCACACAGCATGCAAACTAACATCTCCATGAAAGCAGGATAAGTACCGAGGATAGCCTCGTGATACTTTGATACCGAGACCGTCCAAAGTATTAAAAGAATTCATCTCCCCTAAATCAGATATCATAACACACCATGAAAACATCATGCACAAAGTAAACGTGTAAAATTCTCATACATACATATTATAAAATCTGACGTGCTGTCGAACAGTCCCCGTTGGTTTTGTATGAGTGGTAATCCACAAAATATCAGTTTGTAAAACCATGATATGCAGATGCAAAGCATGAAGATATAATACCTAGCTCTCTGACGTTCATTTTTAACAGTCGGGGCAACGGTCTCCTCGGGAAGGATCTCACAGTCCTCAAAGTATCGGAGCTTACAAATAAGTCAAATGCAAGAATTCTCATCCATAAATCTCAAGGAATAGGTGGAAGGGTTCTATACCAAGTCTAGGAACTCAATTGGTGTGTAAACAACTCAATATAAGTGATTCTGCACTATGTGGTCAACCAAGAACAGTGTTCTAGTCAACCAGCAGTGAATTTGGGGCAATTAGTCCATTTTTGGTCGATTAAAAACAAAAATCTAGTCGATCAACACTGGGGTGGTCGACCAATCGTGTAGGTGATCGACCGGTGATAAAATTCAGAACAACCTGTCCATTTTCGGTCGACCAGTCTTGGTGCGATCGACCAGTCCACTTCTGGTGAACTAGTGGTCAACCAAAACTATTTTCGGCTCAGTTTTTTTGCCAAAAACATGTCGTTTTTCCCAATTTCTACCTCCAATCGACAAATACTCCTACATAAACTTCAATAAACCCAATATAATCCAGAGAAGTTCTTCGGATTTGAGTTTTTAAGCTCAAATCCAAGGCTAATATATTTCATAATTTCAAACCCTAAAATTGAAGAAAAAATCTTACTTATACACAAACCGTCTTCATAAAGTCGTATGTCTTGTTGTTGTTGGGAACGTTTCCCACCGTTGGATTTGTTGAATGATTGATTTTTGCTCTTTGCCCTTTTCCCTCTGTGTCTTACGTCTGTCGGCCATGAAGGATGAAGAGATCTTCTTCTTCCTTCTTATTTAATTCATTCATGTTGTTTTTTTTTATTTTATTAATTTATTTGATAATAATATAAATAAAGATATATTTTATATATTAAATAAATTTAGTAAAATTTTCTATTTCAATTCCCATTCACTCCCCCACGATAATTGAAACTAATTCTTTGACTAATTAATTTACTAAATTTATTTCTTCAATCAATTTATCGATCGATAATATCTAATTTTACCAATTTTAATTTTTTGATCAAATACTCATACGTGATTACTACACGATAAATTGGATCAACCATTCAATACTTTGTTAAATTATTAAGTGAAAAATTATATGTAAAATTTATTATTTTAAAATTCATGAATTTTACAAGGTGGAATGAATATCTGCCTTTATAAAAATCCAAGAGCTCAAAGTAAAACTTTACTTAAAGACACTAGAAGACTAACAGCAGCAACATCGAGGACAAGAGATAAGCAATTCCAAAGAAAGATATAACTTGGCCTTGCACGTGTTAGAGAGGAATTGTTAGATTATTTTAACAATAATCTATTAATGTGGTCCATGTTAATTAAAGTAATATTAGCTTAATATTAAGGTACTTAATGTGATAGTTGTTAAGCATAAAAGACATTAAGTTAATTGGGTTTTAATTCTCTCTCCTTAACTTTATTAAAAGTGTATAAAGTATAGTTGAAGAGATATAAATGAAAAGATATGATTGAAAGGGCATGTATGGAAATATGCCTTTTGGAAGGTTGTCTTCTTCATTCTCTAGAGAAAATTACAGCACACTCATGCTCTAATAACTCGAATAATCTCTGAAAATAACGGTGTATTATACTTGGGTTTCTTGATCATCAAAGAGACGGATTAAAGGAAAAGGATTAAGCGATAAACGGTATCAACATCAAGATCTTCATCAAAAGCTTTATTAAATCATGGACCAAGGTTGGTATTAATGATTTATTTATCTGCATTTATAGAAAATGAAATTGTTGAATCAACAACATTAAATATGGGACGTAAGAATTGTTTGTATGAAAGTTAAAACTAACAATTGGATAAACGTATTGATTTACCATGAAAATTGACAAGTTAGGTTTCATGAAAAGCTATATGCGTGAAAAAGGAATGTTTGGTTTCGTAAGGTTATGTATGAATAGAATTAATAGATGAAATCGTAGAAAGAAAGTTGGATATATTCTGGAGAAATTTGATTCTAGACAAATCTGTGCAAAGTTTTCGTCCTGCGGACGTATGAGGATCATATTAGGATGTAACAGATTTGAAACTGTAATGAAATTTTACATTTTGTGAACGCTATCAGACGTTTTCGGACAATAGAGGATGACAGCAGACGCAGGCGGATGATCACGTTTTGAATCTGTAAAAGCTTCATACGTTTTCAGACGATTAAGGATGATGGCAGACGCTGACAGATGATCATGTTTTGAATCTATAAAAGTTTCATGCGTATTCGGAAGATAGCGAACGCTATAGGATGACTGCGGATGTCGTTGAATAGAATTTGTACAAACTTTGTTGTTTTTTGGACGATAGCGGACGCACATTCCTCATCCAGAACTCGTCCAAAAAGCATAAAATGTTAGTTAAAATATATTTCGGATGATGTAGGATGCATGAGGACGATTTAGCTTAGAATCTGTAATGCGTTTTCGGATGATAGCGGACACAAGTGCCCTGTCCACTAGTCGTCTGCAAAGCATAAAATGACAGTTTAATTGTATGTTATTAAATGAAAGTTTACTCAATTAAATATTGGTGTATAGAAACTTAGTAGTTGCCAAAGTGACCTAGTTTGAAATGATCAATATGAAATTGTGTAATTTATTCATTTAATCATAATTATTGTGATGTTATTATAAGGAAATTATTAATTATAAACTAGTAAGTCACCCAAAGGTAGACCAATGTTTATAATCAATAATATTAAAGTGACATGTTTTCATATTTGATTAATATGTTTAAGTATCTAAAGATATTAAACATGTTACATTGAATATGTTTATGAGTCAATTAAAGTTTATGTTATAACATCATTGATTGTTTATTTCTTTAAGGATTACCCAAAGGTGAAATTAAAGAAATAAGATTATATTTATCTGAATCCAATTTAGGTTGTTCAAAATATTAATGTATGAGCATGTGTTATTTTTGCAGATCTGTTAATTTATTCGCCTCTGGCAATGCTTTACTTAAGTTCAATGGTCTAAACTATGTTGATTGGTCTGAACAAATCCAGTTTCAACTGGGTGTATTGGATTTAGACCTAGCATTAGTTTATAATAGACCACCAGTCATTACTGAGACCAGTACGGAAACTGACAAGTCTTATTATGAGGCTTGGGAGTTGTCTAATAGATTGAGTTTGAGCTTGATGAAGGTGACGATGGCTGAAAATGTTAAGCCATTGATGTCAAAGACGAATGATGCTAAGGATTTCATGTCAAAAATAAAGGCATATTCCCAATCGGATATTACAGATAAGTCTGTTGTAGAGAGCTTGATGAGTGACTTGACGACCAAGAAATTTGAATGGTCTCAACCTATTCATGATCATGTAATAAGCATGGCCAATTTGGCAGCAAAGCTGAAAATGTTGGGTATGAATGTAAATGAATCATTCTTGGTTCAATTTATCATCAACTCATTTTCTCTTGAGTTTGGCCAGTTTCAGGTGAATTACAACACCATTAAAGAAAAATTGAACTTTCAAGAAATAAAGGCCATATTGATTCAAGAAGAAGGGAGGTTAAAGAAATTGAAAGACCATACCGTATATTTGACGTTTTAGAAGGAAGCCAATAGTAACAAAGGAAAGGGGAGTAAAAAGAACAAACAGAAGGGAAAATGTCAATTAAAGATTAATGATGGTCAAATCCGAAAAGAGCTTAAGTGCTACTTTTACAACAAAGCTAGACACATTAAGAAAGATTTTCCGAAAAGAAAAGATTGGTTCGAAAAAAAAGGTACTCCATTTGTTTTAGTACGTTTTGAATCAAATATTATAGAAGTACCTAATAGTACTTGGTGGTTAGATTCTAGAGCTACTACTCATGTGTCACATGTTACTCAGGGATTTCTTTCGATCAGCCCATAAACGGAACTAAAAAGTTCTTGTATATGGGGAACAGAATGAAGGCACATATAGAAGGAATTATGACGTATAGATTGATCCTAGATACTAGATACCACATGGATCTAGAAGAGTGTCTTTATGTTCTTGAATGTGCTAGGAATTTAATTTCTGTTGCAAAGTTGGATAATGTAGGATTTAATGTTAAGATTGGTGATGGTATGTTTTCATTGTACAAACAAAAAATACTGTTATGGTTGTGGTATTTTGAAAGATGGTTTGTATTGTTTCAATCTTGATATTAAATATAAAGAGTCTCTATTTAATGTTGATCATGCGATTGGAATTAAATGTAGTGCAACAAATGAAAGTTCTGCTTTCTTATGGCATAAACATCTAGGTCATATATCTAAAGAAATGATGATGAGGTTAATGAAAAGTAACATGTTACCTCAGTTAGATTTTAATGACTAAGACGTGTGCATAGATTGCATTAAAGGAAAGCAAACTAAACACACATCAAAGTATCCTGGCACAAGAAGTAGCAAACTTTTAGAATTGATACATACTGACATATGTGGTCCATTCGACACTCCTTTATGGAGTGGTGAAAAATATTTAATCACTTTTATAGACGACTTCTCATGTTATGGTTATTTATATCTACTACATGAAAAATCTCAAGCGATGAACATTATAGAAGTGTTCATCAATGAGGTGGAAAGGCAGCTAGATAGAAAAGTAAAAGTGGTGAGGTCTGATAGAAGTGGTGAATATTATAGAAAATTTGATGAAAATGGACCAAACAAATGTCTATTTGCAAGGTTTCTCGAAATTCGAGGCATTTGTACACAGTATACAATGCCGGGAACACCACAAAAAAATGGCGTAGTTGAAAGGCAGAATCATACTCTTATCGAAATGGTTAGGAGTATGATGAATCAAAGTATGTACCTTTATCGTTGTGGATGCACGGTTTAAAGACCGCTACATATCTGCTGAATAGGGTTCCTAGTAATGTAGTTCTTAAGACACCTTATGAACTATGGACGGGAAGGAAACCTAGTTTGAGACATATCCATGCTTGGGGTTTTCCAGCAGAAGTTAGAATATATAACCCACATGAAAAGAAGCTTGATGCAAGAACCATTAGTGGTTTCTTCATCGGCTATCGGGAAAAGTCAAAAGGGTACATATTTTACTGTCCAAAGCATAGTACAAGAATAGTGGAGTCTGAAAATGCTCGATTCATTGAGAATGGCAAGTTCAGTGGGAGTGATGAATCACGAAATATGAATATTCAAGAGAATCAGGTGAAGGAAATAACACCTATTACTTCTCATCTAATTGTTGTTCCTTTTGTTGTATCACAGTCTAACAACATATGAATATTTAAACCACGCAAGGTGAACGTGTCAATGATGAGCATATTAATGATGCTCAAGTCATAAGTGATCAATCATAAGAAACATAATTGCGAAGGTCTGTAAGGCAGAAACAACCAACAATTTCTGATGATTATGTGATTCATTCACTTGAAGAGGAATGTGACTTGAGAAATGACAAAGATCCAGATTCATTCAGACAAGCCATGGAATGTACTAATTTCGAAAAGTGGTTGAATGCTATGAAAGAAGAGTTGAAATCGATGGATGACAATAAAGTTTGGGAACTTGTAGAGTTACCTGAAGGTTTGAAACGTGTTGTTTGTAAATGGATTTATAAAACCAAACATGATTCAAAAGGTAACATCGAAAGGTATAAGGCCAAACTTGTCGCCAAAGATTACACTCAGAAAGACGGCATTGACTATAAAGAGACCTTCTCTCCAGTTTCAAAGAATGACTCTTTAAGGATAGTTATGGCTTTGGTAGCTCATTATGATTTAGAGCTTCACCAAATGAACATAAAAACTGCATTTCTTAACAATGACTTAGAGGAAGAAGTGTACATGGATCAACCAAAAGAGTTTTCATTTCTTGGAAATGAAAAGTTAGTGTGTAAATTGAAGAAGTCAATTTATGGATTAAAACAAGCTTCCAGACAATGGTACATTAAGTTTAACGATACCATTACGTCGTACGGTTTTGTAGAGAACACCGTTGATCGGTGTATCTATATGAAGGTTAGTGAGAGTAATTTTAGTGTCCTTGTATTGTACGTTGACGATATTCTTCTTGTTGCAAATGATAAGGGAATGTTACATGACATAAAAGCTTTTCTCTCTAAGAATTTTGAAATGAAAGATATAGGTGAGACATCTTATGTAATTGGAATAGAAATATTCTGTGTTAGACACCAAGGTTTGCTAGGATTGTCTCAGAAAGGATATATCGATAAAATTCTAGAGAGATTCAGAATGAATAAGTGTTCCGCTGGTGTAGCTCTAATTCAGAAAGGGGACAAGTTTAATCAAATGCAATGTCCGAAAAGTGATTTAGAATGTAAGAAAATAGAATCTGTTCCATATACATCAGCTGTAAGAAGCTTAATGTATGCTCAGACATGTACTCAGTCAGATATCAGTTTTGCAGTAGGGATATGTTGGGCCGATATCAAAGTAACCTAGGATTGGATCACTGAAAAGCTGTGAAGAAAGTACTGAGGTACTTGCAAGGAACAAAGGAATACATGCTCACATACAGAAAATCAAATCATCTTGAGGTGATTGGATATTCAGATTCAGATTATGTCGGATGTGTAGACTCGAGGAAATCTATATTCGGTTACGTGTTCCTATTAGCTGGAGGATTCTTATAATGGAAAATGGAAAACAATCTTCGATTGCTACTTCCACTATGGAGGAAGAATTTGTGGCGTGTTTTGAAGCTACAATTCAAACATTGTGGTTGCGGAACTTAATTCAGGGTCTAAGTATGGTAGAAAATATAGATAGACCGCTGGAAATTTATTGTGATAATTCTGCAGCTGTATTCTTCTAGAAGAATGACAAATACTCGAAAGGAGTAAAACATATAGATTTAAAGTACTTCGCAGTCAAAGAAAAGATACAAAAAACAAAAGGTGTGCATTGAGCATATAAGTACAAGTTTAATGATAGTGGATCCATTAACGAAAGGATTTCCACCCAAAGCCTTTAAAGAACATATTGTAAGGATAGGTTTGGGTGATAAATCTTTATTTATGTGATTGTAAAAGTATAACTTGTATCTTATGACTCATTTGAATTCATTAAAGAAATGTTTTTGTATGTTTGTTTATTATTCAATGTGATTATAAAAGTATAACTTGTATCTTATGACACCTTTGAATTCATTAAAGAAATGTTTTTATATGTTTATTTATTATTCATATTATGGTGTATACAATTATAGTTGTTATGAATAATATGTGAAACTTTATGAAAAGTTAAAGTTGAAAGGTATATAGTGTTCCTTAATTAAAGAATTAGTGAATTGCAATAATTTGTGATACATGGAAAGAATCATGTTGTCATACTTGACATGTGTCTGCCATGTAACAACCCAGATTTTCGTAAATCGTTAAAATGCGTAAAAATTTAAAATTTCTTTCTTTTTAAAACAAAACGTATCAGAGTGCGTCTAACCGGATCGCTACTGACTCTTTCTTTAAACTCGTTTGGGAAAAACCAATTACAAGGTGCGAAAGCGTAAATAATATAATAAAACCATTTGTTTAAGATCTTGCGGAAGGGTATTTAAATCGTTTAAAGAGAAAATACTAAACATTTGAAACACTACGTTTCACAAATGAAATGTCAATTAAACATCATTAGATTACAACAGTCTACTCATCTTTTTCTTTGCTTGGCCAGTCCCGAGTCTCGTGCGTGCAGAATCATTCATCCCTGATTCATTATGTGATTATCATCTACTTATTATATGTTCATCGTTGTACCTCAAACTTATCGCGCATTAGCATCCCGTCGTTATTCTTCTTCCTCTTTTTTAACAACAGAAGACCCAAGAGCTCTCTGTCCAACATCTCCTTCTCTGTCTCGGTTCTTCTCTCTCTCGGCCACTCTCTCCCTGGAGCTTTCAGCCATTCCCTCTCATCCAACAAATTCGCTCCTCTTCTCTGCCTCTTCTCCTTATATAGTGAACTAGAGAGGAGACACTCTTTGCAGAGGCAGAGAGCGACATTCATAGGCGTGCCCGACCAGCCACTGCCATGCATACAAAGTGTGCTCCCCACGTTGATTCCACGCTGGAAGGAGCACCCGTTTGGGCCGAGCTGCAACTCGGGCCCGTGGAATCTGGCCCATTGACCCAAGCCCCCAGCCATTGACCCGAGGCATTGATCCCCTCCAGCCGACGCCCGACGCTACTCAACGCTCGCTGCCCCATTTCCATTGCATCCCGTCGCCATCGCCATTCTATCGGCGCTGGCATCACAGATCCGTGAGCGAAACCCTAGCGTCGACAAAATGCTCGCCGCACGCCAGAGCCTTGCCCATGCCGCGAACGCTCGCTGCTCAACCTTGCCGTCCATCGCACCTTCGTCGCAAGTCGGCCGTCACTCATCCTTCCCCGTCGCCTCCAGAGCGCTCGCTCGTTCTCCCTCTCTCTCTCGCGGGCTTCTCTCTCTCCCACTCGTTCTTCTCTCGCTGTTCGGGTCTCATGGCCAGAACAAATGGCCTAAGCCATTTGTTTTTATCACTGAACCACCAATGAATGGGAATGAACCGGTCCTGTTGAACCGGTTCATAATTCCCACCACTTCCTTTAACCCCTTTTAATCCAATTAATCCAAATTAATTAAACCCCCTACATTATTAATCACCATTAATCTTATTTATCCCACAAATTTCATCCCTTCCACTCATTTCGTCTGGCCAAAGGCCATTTGACGAAATGAGGGCAAAGCTGAACCGATTAAGTTATTTAACAATAAATCCCACTTATAAATATTAACTAAATTAATCACGTGTACATCATAATTTGATTTAATTAATATTTATTTTATTAAATTAGTATTTATCCTAATTACCTTAATATTCCTAAAATTCTTAAATCTTACGAACACGTCATTGGTAATACCTCGATAAATATCTTACGAACACGTCTCTCTCTCTCTCTCTCTCTCTCTCTCTCTCTCTCTCTCTCTCTCTCTCTCTCTCTCTCTCTCTCTCTCTCTCTCTCTCTCT